>JAVTVY010015831.1:0-65527 GCA_036873755.1 Hanleya hanleyi | reverse complement strand
CCTTGTCTTTTCTTTACTGTCTGTAACTTGTATCTTGTCTTTGACCCTGTCTGTTCTTCACTGGCTGTAATCTGTGCCTTGGCTTGACTGTACAGTCTGTAAGTCTTGTTACCACTTTTACATCGGTAAAACGAAGCCCGCCTGCACCGTATCTTGCCTTTGCTGTGTGGTCTGTGATCTGTATGTCTTGTCTTTCTCTGTGTTGTCTGTGCTCTGTGTATCTTTCTTTAATGTGTGATAAATACACATATCCTTCTTGTGGGATCTGTGTTCTGTAGCTTTCTTGACTGTATAATCTGTGATCTGTATGTCTGGACTTGTACTGTACTGTTTATGATCTGTGTGTCTTGATTTGCTTGTAATGTGTGATAAATACACATATCCTTCTTGTGGAATCTGTGTTCTGTATCTTTCTTGTGTGATCTGTGAGCTGTATCTGTAACTTGTCTGCGACCTTTCTTGCTCCCCAAAGCGTCCGGACCAGTTTATCGATGTTTCCCGACGAAAACAGCTCGCCCGCCTGCGCCTTGACTTGCACCGCCCGGCTGTAATAACTGCGACCGTTTCAGTCCCGTATAGCGTTGCACGGCCGTCTGCGCCGAATAAACACGCTACACGTACGTCGTTGGATTATGGCAGGGGGAAACTTGGCTGGTTTATCTCTGTATTTAGTGCAGTTGCATATTTCTGGGGGTGGAGGGAATCCCTAACTATCGTCATATAACCGCTTCACGGTCAACAAGATCGACACATAAATATTGCGACTTTAGTCCCAGTGCAGCGGCATTAGCACAGCAATAATGTCGAAATTATCAACCTACTGGTATAGACCTAAAAGCCTTATTTTATACTGAAGTTAGACCATGCAAGTTGCCTGAATGTGCTACGGGCAAACACATGTCTCATTACAGTATTATCGAATACCCCACAACTATACTAGACACGCCACGCTGTCGTGTCTCCTAAACTATAGCATAACCACAAACACGTTTCCACACCGAAAATGCGAGCTGGCAAATTCTCATTGGATTGGCGTGTTTTTACAGGTTACACTAGCTACAGGATTGTACAAGCTTTTAGACTCCCAGGCCAAACAACTGCATTTACGGCCCAACCGTAAATTATGCCAAAATCAATATCTTACAGGCTGTACCTGGACGTGCTTTATCCACCGCTGTCTTTCTGGTCTGAACCCCGTTGGAATGTCTCCACGAGCTTATATAGCCGGGGCCACTCTTCACCCCCCGGAGCCGTTGCGAACACCCGGAAAATCGCCTTCACAGCGAAATTACAGTTCATAGTCCATAAATGGGAATGCCATCCCAATCCATAAAGAATGTTCCACATAAAGGGCAACACCTATCTCGCTCTGGTAAGCGAGATATACGGGGGAATGCATTTCCAACCACTGGCGCTCCCGAACTGGCTCTTCCATCCTTCCGACGGTAACACGCCCCCCTCTGATTCGAACAGTCCTATACACAAACGGTTAACCGTTACACTGCCCCCCGCCTTTCCAAATCATGACGTCCCCGTCATGGCCGTACGGGTCGCTCCGTCCAGGGTGGCGTTACAGTTCCAGTTGTACAGTTCGAATCAATTTAAACAAAACTGCTCGCCAATTACGGGCCATCAGGGCCGGCGAAATTACCAGATGGCCGCCCTCCGGCGGTCTGGCCGGGCCACCACAACATTAGGTCCACAGATTTCCTTCACAGAATTACATGGGCGGCTAGCAGAGCCGCCCCACGACATTAGGTCCACTGGGCTGCACGCTCAGTTGGAGGGGTCCGGCTTCTCCCCTCTTACGGTACACGGGCTGGGACGTCAGCACGTAGTCTTGCAACCTGCGAGGCCTGACCACTCGCCGACCGCGTGTCGTCGTTGCGTGTGTGGGTGCTGCCTTACCCTCGGCCACTTCCTCAGGCTCGTCCTCCAACTCGCTATCCGGCGTTCCCCGCGGTTCCAACTCAAACGGCCTGCCAGGCCGGCTGTCGGATGACGCGTCCACTCCGGCTCGTCTGGGGCTGCCCTATGGGTGGCTGCACGGCTACCGGGTGGGTCAGGGCGTAAGGTTCCGCTTGGGCCGGCTCCGGTCCCTGCTGGTCGCCGCCGTCGTCACTGCCGCTCTCAGACGCCGTATCGTCACCCTCCACGTCCAGTCGCGGATAACATGGTTTGATCCGGTCGACGTGTACGACCTGTCGCCTCCCGTCGTCTCTCCGGATCCGGTAGGTAACGTCCGACAACGCCGCCTCCACCACAAATGGTCCTAGCCACCGGTCTCGAAGCTTCCGAATCTGCCCTAGCCGGGTCACTACTGTGTGCAGATAGACCTGGTCTCCGAGAACGAATCTTTGGGCCTTGGCCTTCAGGTTGTAAATACGCTTCTGCCGTCTCAGGGCCTTCCCACTGTTTTCCCTCGCGTCCTCGTGGACGTCGACTAAGTGGTCACGAAGGTCCCCGACCCACGGCACTGGCTCCGTTCTCTCACTCGGCGGAGCCCCAACTGTCAGGTGAGCTGGTAAAGTCACCTCGCGGCCAAACGTCATCATATTCGGCGTATACCCCGTAGTCTCGTGCGCGGCTGCACGGTACGCCATCAGGGTTAGTGGAATACACACATCCCAATCGTCGGGGTGGCGGGCGGCACTAGCATGAAGCATCTGACCCAGAGTCCTGTTGAACCTCTCAACCTGCCCGTTAGACTGCGGATGGTACGCCGTCGTCCGCGTCTTCTTCATGCCGAGGATCCGGCACATCCCCTCGAACACTTTGCTCTCAAAGTTCCGCCCCTGGTCCGAGTGTATCAGGGAGGGGACACCGAACCGGCTGACGTACAAGTCAATCACAGCCTGGGCCACCGTCTCCGCTTCTTGGTCCGGAAGTGCAGCAGCCTCCACCCACTTCGTGAAATAGTCACAGATGACCACAATATGCAGATTTCCTCTCGTCGTCAGGGAGAGAGGACCCATCCAGTCCACGGCGATACGTTCTCCGGGGCATCCCGTCATCATCCCGCGGTGCTGTCCTCGGGGTTTCTTCCCGGCCTGCTTCCTCCGACTGCACGTGTCGCAGCTCCGGCACCACTGTCGAACGTCACGCTGCAGGCCAACCCAGGTGTACGCTTGTCGCACCTTCTTCAACGTCTTGAACACCCCCAGGTGTCCTCCAGTCGGGCTGTCATGACATTCCTTAAGTATCCTCTTTTGAAGGGCCCTCGGGACCACCAGTAACTTGGCCTTCTCCCGGCCTTGCACGTCATACCAACGTCGCACCAGGAGGTCTCCTTCCAGGGCCAAGGCGTCGTAGGCTCCCCACAGCGCTTTTGTTACCCCGCTGTGTTGACAGACTAGGTCCCATCGAGGTCTGGTTCCGGCCTTCACCCATTCAATCACCGGAAGTAGCTCGGGGTCTGCAGCCTGGGCCGCTGCAAAGTCCTCGTTGGGTGGAGATATGGTCACAGCCCGGGCCGCCGCCGTCTCTCCGTCTTCGGTCTCGGAGGAACGACCACACTGCTTGCACGGACGTCTGCTCATCGCGTCAGCATTCTGATGCTTACGGCCTGGTCGGTGGACGATGTCAAATTGATAGGTCGACAGAGCTTGGATCCACCTTGCGAGTTGGCCCTCCGGCTCTTTGAATCTCATGAGCCACCGCAAGGACCCGTGGTCGGTGCGCAGTAGGAACTTCTTCCCGTAGAGGTAGTGCCGCAACGACTTAACGAAGTGGACCACCGCCAGGAGTTCGCGCCTGGTCACGCAGTATGCCTTCTCAGCCTTGGTGAGTACCCTGCTGCCATAGGCCACCACCCTCTCCTGTCCTTCGACCTCTTGGGACAAAACGGCTCCGATGCCCCAACCGCTGGCATCCGTGTCCAGAATAAACGGTTTAGACATGTCAGGCATGACCAGGATGGGCGCCGCTATCATTTTCTCCTTCAGGGTCTCAAATGCGATCTGACAATCGTCGGTCCACACGAAGCTCTTCTCCTTCTGGGTAAGTTGATGCAGGGGCGCTGCCACGGTCGCAAATTCTTTGACGAACCTCCGATAATAGCTACACAATCCGAGGAAACTCCGTACCTCGGTCTGGGCGACTGGGGTGGGCCAGTCTCTCACAGGCTGGACTTTCTCCGGTTCCGTCTCGATACCAGCGCCGGACACGACGTGTCCCAGGTAGGTGACTTTTCGGGCGCCAATGACACACTTGGAGGGTTTCAACTTAAGCCCGTGAAGCTGTAGTCTCTGGAACACCACCTCCAAGTTGGCCAGCATCCCGGTAAACGTCTTCCCGAACACGATGATATCGTCGAGGTAAATGAGGCATGTCTCGTAGTGCAGACCGGCCAATACCGCTTCCATTAGGCGTTCGAAGGTTCCAGGGGCGCTGCACAGCCCGAACGGCATAACGCGGAACGGGTAAAGGCCTTTCCGGGTAGAAAACGCGGACTTGCATCGATCTTCAGGCGCCAATTCAACTTGCCAGTATCCGGACATCAAGTTGAGGGTAGACCACCACTGGGCTCCGTTCAGTGCGTCAAGACTGTCATCGATCCTCGGCAGAGGATATGCGTCTTTCTCGGTGACGTCATTCAGGACCCGATAATCGACGCAGAATCGAGATTTACCGTCCTTCTTCTTCACCAGGACGACAGGTGCCGACCACGGCCCCTCGGAGGGCTCGACCACACCTCGTCGTAACATCTCGTCAACCTGCTTGTCGATCTCCCATCGAGCATGAAGGGGCGGTCTTCTAGGTGGAATACGAATCGGGGGTGCACTCCCCGTCTTTATCTGATGCTGCACCCTGGTCGTACGTCCCAGGTCATCGTCATCGGCCGCAAACAAACCAGCGTGTCTATTCAGCATTTGTTCAACTTCCCTCAG
Organism: Hanleya hanleyi; assembly: GCA_036873755.1. Lineage (NCBI taxonomy): Eukaryota > Metazoa > Mollusca > Polyplacophora > Lepidopleurida > Hanleyidae > Hanleya > Hanleya hanleyi. Next base: position 60,638 of record JAVTVY010015831.1, on the reverse strand, counting down.
CTGGACTGCACTCAGGCCGTCCATGGACTTCTCCAACGCCGGCTGTATATATGCTGGCAGGGTCGGCGTCCGCGCCCTCTGCTCTGTAGGCTCTTCCGGAACATCACCTAGTGTGGACATACTGCCACAGAAGGTACCAGCATGAATGACCGTTGACTCATCGGAAGCGTTCAGCATACGAATAGGCACGCTACCATCAGATGCAACTCGAGAAAGTGTTCTCGCCAGGACTAGGCCGGTCTTTTCGGTAAATGCGAGCTCCCCCTCTACTAGTCCAATCTCCCCCGGCGGTGCGTCTTCCACCCTGGCCGGTGCAAGCATCTGTGTTCTAGGCGGTATGGTGATGGCCTCAGCCAGGGCCAAACGATAACAATCGAAACTTCCTACAACCTCACATTGCAGGTACTTGCCTCCCAGCTTCAATCGATGACCTCTTGCGTCAAGGATACAGCCGTGGCGATACAGGAAGTCGTACCCCAAGATGGCGTCGATGGACAAATCTCCCACAACCAGCGTGTGCTTCCACACCGTCCCCTGGATCGATATCCTGAAGTCTCCCTCTCCGAGTAAGGGCATATGGGAACCGTCAGCTACCTTGATGGACTGGTACCGGGAGTCTCGAAGGACTGGTTTCACATCTGGGTCAAGCTGTTCCCATATCCGGCGGCTGATCAAGGAGATAGATGCCCCGGAGTCCACACAACACATCACTTTCACCGGTCCGATGGGCGCGGGTAGGTATATCCCCGCTTCTCCCTGGTTATGAAGCGCAGGCTTGGGTCCCTGGGGCTTTGGTGGATTCCCGGACCCGGGCGGTCGTCTCGGGGGCGGGGAGGGTGAACGTCTAGGGCACGCCGCCCTAAAATGGCCGTCTTCTCCGCACCTCCAACATCCTCGTCGTGGTTGTCGTCCCGCCCTCTGCCCCCGCCTTGAACTTGAGCGTCCCCGTCCCGGGAAGCGCCCCTTAAATTCCTCCATCAGGGTAGCAATCTCCGCTCTCAATCGGGCCTGTGCGTCTTCATCATCCTCACGAACGTCAGCCGGGATGTCTTCTCCCGCAGCGGCTCTTGCCGTGGGGTCGGGACGTCGACGCTGGGCGTCTTGGAAGGCCTCTACTTCCACTGCTGCATGTACAGCCTCGTCTAGGGACTTCGGGCGGCACTGCCAGACTTTAAACCGTAGGTCTTCTCCAATCGCCTCGAAGAATTGGTCACGGGCCAGGGTGTCTTGGACCTCATCGCCCGCGTCTGGGTAAGCCATCTGACCAAGTCTCACCAGGGCCTGGCCCAGTTCAGGTAGACCTTCTCCCCTCTGTCGCCGTCTCGACCTAAGCTTGGATTTATACAGCTCCGTTTGGTTAGGGGGTGCGAAGCGTCTCTCCAAGGCATCACGTAGGCAGATGAAGTTTGCCTCCCCTGGTTTCATCTTCAGACTAGAGAGGACCTGTTGTGCTGGCCCCCGCGCAGGGAGACGGCCAAGTGTTGTCCGTTCTCCTCCGGTGTCCACCGGTTCAAGGCTGCGCAATGTTCAAAATGTACCAGGTGATCTCTCCAGGGCGTACCCCCATCATATGTCGAAGCCTTAACCCACATCTTACGGGAAGGGGGCATGGTCGTAACGGTGGCCGTCCCACTAGTGTCAGCCGCTGAAAGGCGCACTTCTGCGCGGGAAGTAAACGTGGGTGCCTCTGCCCCCGTTGTCTCAGCCCCCCGGTGGCGGGATTTTTCAATTCAGTTTCAATTTATTCACCAGTTCAAATTTATACATACATGATCAATATTATATCTAGAAAACGATGATATCCGTAGCAGTATGTTGACAGAAAGATGTATGATGTATAACTGGCGGGAATAAAACCCCAGGGATGTCCCCTTTCCTTGGCCGCTGAATGCTGTCCTCCTGCGACCCGGTCGCGACCCTCTGCGACCCGGTCGCAAATCGTCTGTCCCCGTATAGGCTGGTCCATGGAGGGTCTGGTAGTACTCTCCCCTTCTATCCCAGGTCTGGAGGGGTAGGCTGGGGACCCGACCATCGTCTGATTGAACGTCGTCTGCATGGTATGCATCTGGGCCTGTAAGCTTTGGAGGCCCTCCAATAGCACTCGATTGGTCAACGTGGCTTCGGTCTCGACGATGGCGGGCGTCGACAGCTCGGATGGTGCTTCTACCGGCCTCACATCTGCTGTCGTCGCCAGCGTCGCAGACCCAGGTGACCCCACCCTCGATCGCCCTCTCCCTTGTAGGATAGCTCGTAGACCCGCTATATCCGGACGTCTCGGTGTGGTTGCTGGAGTACTCATGGTTAATGGCGTTGTCGGCACGTCGTTGTCGGTCATCTCTAGTAGTCGGTTGTTCCCTTCTGTTGTAGATCAGGCCAGATCCCACCGCTGCCACCAGTTTTCTCCGTGTAACGTGTACGAGCAGGACCAGTCGTGGTGTTTACGAGAAAACGAATCAATAACCGGGATTGCCCACTGGCATTCTGGCCGTCACCGTCGTTAACCCCTTCACTAGTAGAGATCCGGGGCTCGAAGAGATGATCACAACCCTACAAGGATGACTGACGCTAATGTAAAGGTCTATTATGGTATATTCTGCACAAATGGTATACGCGGTTACAAATAATAGCGTAGAACCGCGTGGCTTAGACAATGTCTAAGGAGATGTACCGTTATGATATTTACATATATGTACAGGCACTAGGAGAGGGTATGCAAATAAACTTGATGTATATATACACGTGATATATACATATAACTTGGTGTGTGCATATAAGGTTAACGGATACGTACCCTTGGTGTATATGTGGACAATAGAGGAGAATGTGTGCAGTTTGAGCTTGATGTTATATGGCCATAATATATATATGAGAGTGTATGCATATAGCTTTATAGTTAATATAGTGCTTTATGTCTATGCGCGATAAGGGCGGCCTGGCTGCTGGCCCTTCTCTTCTGGGGATAAGGGCGGCCTGGCTGCTGGCCCTTTTCTTCCTCCGTCGTTGGAACGTTACGGGTGTAACGCTCTCTCCAGGGATGGCACCCCGTCGTTGGAACGTTAAGGATATAACGCTCTCTCCAGATACGACACCCCGTCGTCGAAACGTCAAGGCCCGTTGGAACGTTACGGCGGTAACGTTCTCCCCAATATAAATATACCCTCAGGCGTTGGAACGTAACGGCAGTGACGCTCTCTCCAGATATGGCACCAAGTCGCTGAAACGTCACGGCCCATTGGAACGTTACGCGGTAACGCTCTCTCCAGAGACAACCCCCAGTCGTTGGAACGTCACGGCGGTGACGCTCTCTCCAGAGACGTGGCAACCCGGCGTGTTCTTCACCCCCAGTCGTCGGAGCCTGACCCTAACTTGTCAGCTCACCAGTCTGCTTCCCGCACAGGTAAGTATAGCCCGGCGTCTCAACCCTTACGGCTGCTGCGACCCGTCTATAGCCACGGCCTGTGACTACACAACTTCACGACGATCTCTCAGGTAAGAACCACGCACCACTCACTCTCCGTGACAGTCAGGACAATTACTTGGGTATATATTGTATTACCATTTCGTCTGGTACCGATGAAACATCATTACTGTATGTCAACTGTCGTTGGCGACCCTCTGCGACCCGGTCGCAAGCCACTGCGACATTTTGCGACCTTCTGCGACCTTTGGCGACCCGGTCGCAGGTCTGTAGATTTCACGTTTAATCAACGTTTCTCGGGAGGAGAAGTCTGTCTGTGCTGTGCCTTGTCTTTGCTTTACTGTCTGTAACTTGGATCTTGTCTCTGACCCTGTATGTTCTTTACTGGCTGTAATCTGTGCCTTGGCTTGACTGTACAGTCTGTAAATCTTGTTACCACTTTTACATCGGTAAAACGAAGCCCGCCTGCACCGTATCTTGCCTTTACTGTGTGGTCTGTGATCTGTATGTCTTGTCTTTTTCTGTGTTGTCTGTGCTCTGTGTATCTTTCTTTAATGTGTGATAAATACACATATCCTTCTTGTGGGATCTGTGTTCTGTAGCTTTCTTGACTGTATAATCTGTGATCTGTATGTCTGTACTTGTACTGTACTGTTTATGATCTGTGTGTCTTTATTTGCTTGTAATGTGTGATAAATACACATATCCTTCTTGTGGGATCTGTGTTCTGTATCTTTCCTGTGTGATCTGTGAGCTGTATCTGTAACTTGTCTGCGACCTTTCTTGCTCCCCAAAGCGTCCGGCCCAGTTTATCGATGTTTCCCGACGAAAACAGCTCGCCCGCCTGTGCCTTGACTTGCACCGCCCGGCTGTAATAACTGCGACCGTTTCCGTCCCGTATAGCGTTGCACGGCCGTCTGCGCCGAATGAACAGGCTACCCGATACGTCGTTGGATTATGGCAGGGGGAAACTTGGCTGATTTATCTCTGTATTTAATGCAGTTGCATATTTCTGGGGGTGGAGGGAATCCCTAACTATCGTCATATAACCGCTTCACGGTCAACAAGATCGACACATAAATATTGCGGCTTTAGTCCCAGTGCAGCGGGATTAGCACAGCAATAATGTCGAAATTATCAACCTACTGGTATAGACCTAAAAGCCTTATTTTATACTGAAGTTAGACCATGCAAGTTGCCTGAATGTGCTACGTGCAAACACATGTCTCATTACAGTATTATAAAATACCCCACAACTATACTAGACACGCCACGCTGTCGTGTCTCCTAAACTATAGCATAACCACAAACACGTTTCCACACCGAAAATGCGAGCTGGCAAATTCTCATTGGATTGGCGTGTTTTTACAGGTTACATTAGCTACAGGATTGTACAAGCTTTTAGACTCCCAGGCCAAACAACTGCATTTACGGCCCAACCGTAAATTACGCCCAAATCGAAAGTTACAGGCTGTACCTGGACGTGCTTCCTTCAGCTCTCTCTTTCTGGTCTGAACCCCGTTGGAATGTCTCCACGAGCTTATATAGCCGGGGCTCTTCTCCACCCCCCCGGAGACGTTGCGAAACCCGGAAAATCGCCTTCCAGCGAAATCACAGTTCATAGTCCCTAAATGGGAATGACATCCCAATCCATAATTCGTAAAGAATGTTCCACGTAAAAAGCAACACCTATCTCGCTCTGGTAAGCGAGAAATACGGGGGAATGCATTTCCGACCACTGGCTCCTCCATCACGGGCTCTTCCACCCTTCCAGCGGTGACACGCCCCCCTCTAATTCGAACAGTCCTATACACAAACGGTTAACCGTTACATTGTTAAGAAATCAATTAGTTTGTCTTGTAGTTTGCCGTATTTGAACAAAGGTTTTTTAGCTACGATATATGAAATTAACATGGCAAGGCTAGATACGCATAACGGTTTACTATGGTGGGCGGGGATACTTTAGTTTTGAATACATTTCATTTACTTCACGGTTTCATTTTTGTGTTAGGTTTCATTTTTTTTTTTTTTTTTTATGTTGATATCTTTAGTTTTCACCCGAGTTAAAACCCTCTCACCCGGGTGAAAACCTTCTCACCTGAGTGGAAATGTTTTCAACCTGGTGAAAACCATCTCCCCTCGGTGGAAACGTTTCCACCCGGGTCCACCCGCGTGAAAAAAACAAGTTTCCGGCCTTCAAAATGAGACTGGACCGAAGTAAAAGATCCATGAAAAGTCTGAATTTGCTCAAATGCGGTTCACTCATACTTTGAAACGACATCTAAACTAGAGTGGGGTGGGTGATAATCATGACGTTGCAATTTAAGAATGTGAGGGATACACTGTTATAACAAAATTGTCGAACCGACCAAGAAGAATTTGGTCGCCTGAGACCATATAAAGTTTGGTATAGACGTGACCGACCAAGTATTATTATCCGACCACACTTTCCCTTGTCGGAGCGACAATCCTTGTCGGAGCGACAATATATTGATTGGTCGGAGTTCGGCCAGACAGATAATACTTGGGCGAACTGTACCATAGTTTATATGGTCGGAACGACCATGCATCTATACTGCTTAAAAAATTACATTTTGTATGATGGCATATTGTACGGTTGTCATTGTATCCTTTCCCCATTTTTTCCTTTTGCCAATTTTAGCGTTTGGTATTTTGCCTCGTTTGCAGTTTCGTCCTGCATATTTACTTGATATCAAATATCTATCATATAGCCTGCGCACTACTACCCTGAAAACAATGGATAATAAACTTCTAGAATTCTCTGGTTCCAACTACAATTAGTTTCCGTTATATGACAAGATGAAACAGATATTTTATCTCATAACCTATTCCAGGGAAAATAACCATAACTGTTGATAAATGTGCTAGTTGCGGAAAGAAATTGATAGGTGACATACGTTTTATTGTATTCGACCATTCTATAAGGACGGCAATCAAAAATTGGGGTTGATATTCCATTAACTGAATGTATACTGCATTCTCATATATGGCTGATGCCGCGCGCGATGAGCTCGTTAAAGCAAGGTATATTGTGTTTCATCCGCGGTAGCTTTTCAGCTTAAAAAGAGTTTCGATCAGGGTTCCGGATTTCACAACGAAGAATAATTAATGAAGTTAGATCTATATGTATAGGAGGTAGCATAATTAGTCCATGCATGAAAAATGCATAGTCTCGTTCAACCCACATCACATCAAAGGTCTGACTGCATATTATGTTAGAGCAACCATCCTGGAACATTTCTAGCGTGGGTGTTACGTCAAATCGTGGTATAACTTCTTTTTTGCAATCCAATGTTTCTGGTAGGGTATGTTCGCGGCAAGTCTCCAAAATGAACTTTTCAGTTCGGCCAAGGGGTCAAATAAATGACTATGTTTTCATAACCGTATAATTAAGTCAGGAAGAAAAGGCACCAATAGAATAAGGAAAAGCTGTTTCGTCATACAAATGCTGCACTGGGGCCATGAGGTAAACCCGAATTCATAGCAGCACCGAAAATACTTCCGAGATATAGAAATATGTGTATAATGGGTGAGGTGACACGAATCAATGTTTGTTACGCACATTGTTAACTCCATCCTCCGGAGGAGGAGGGGGTTATTGGAATCGTCCTTGGCCATGGGGGCGGCCATTGAGCTGTAGAAAACTTTGTACATCAAGAGCGGAAAAACTAGGAAGACTTAGGCACTGAAACTTGCCTAGTTGGTCACAATTGTAATGTTGTGAGTCTGTATAGTTTTTGGGCGATGGCAGATGAGAATTAATACGTTTTTTTGCGAAGAAATGCTCGAAATTGGTAGGGTAATTTTTACACGGAAGGTGGATGTTGTTGTTCTTGTACGTTAAGAGATTGACGAAGTTACCCGGATGTTCCTGTTGTATAGATATACCCCGGGTATTTGTGAAGCGATCAGTCTCTGCACAGAGGTGACGATGGTAATCAAAGTGTTAGCTATACTCGGATCTCTTGAGCAGGAGAGTGCCTGGTTTTGCGACAACCGTAAAGTGTGATGTTCTTCCAGCATGGCGATGGCAGCATGCAGGTCGCATGGCGATGAGGAATAAACGGGCTCGAATTATCAGGCAAAAAAAGCACACTTCCAGATCAGGGAATGGAAAACTTACTGACGTTTACGCTTTAGTTGACCTGATAACTATTGCTAGGGCAATTTTAAACATATTCTCCGTCAACTTCGGAAGAGAGATACGGAGTTGTTGGCTTGAAATGGCACAAGCCGAAGTGCGTCGGCAGACACGGGCAAGTGAACTGATATTTTTCCTTGAACGAAGTCGGCAACTGACAGTCAAAATCTATATCATTTCTCTGCTAGAAAATCTCAGTTTGCCGATTTTGTTTTATTATGAATACATTGAAATAATGCGTTGAAATAAACCCCGAAGATTCAAGCAAACTTATTTATCAAATTGTGAAGTCAAATTTTTCGTTCTTCGACAAATCTCGTGTTCAAAGGTCTCTTCTCGTTTCTTGTCTCAAACAGCTCGAATCAGAGGGATTAAACGTTGTGCTAAAAAAAAAAAAAAAAAAAAAAAGTAAGTTATTTTTTAAATATTTTTGATAATCAATGTTCATTTATGTTGATTCCTCAATCAGTAAGTCTGATATTTGATTCAAAAGCCTACCTATTATGCCAGAATTCGTGGAATTTGAATATTTTCACTAATTTGGGCACGTTTCCCTGCCTAAGAAATTTTACTGTGCCGAATACAGGGATAATCATGACTAAACTTGAGCAACATTGCACATGTGACAGGGGCACTGGACATAAGAATGAAATTTATTTCCCAAACAAAACAAATTTGTGGCCCTACCTACTCAAATTTGTCCTAGCCTGTTTCCGGAAACAGACATATTTTGATTTTTGTTACAGTTATCACTTGGTGATCAAGAAATTTATCGAAAATATTCAGAGAAATGCAACATTTTTGCAAGCAAATTACTGGAGCCATGGATATTTCAAATTCGCGCTTTTCCCCCATAAACAAATTATACCTCAGAAAATGACCAGTCCCCCTTGCCAGCTTAAAAAATGTCATCAAAATACGAACAGCTACGGTAATCAGTTCAGTTTAAATTGCATTTTCCCCCAATATTCCTTAGCTTTCAGTGGTGGGCGAGTCAAAAGAATAAACGCGGGATGAGTACATACTTATCGACCCTATACCAAAGTGGAATAATCAAAACATGTTGGTTTCTGAGAATATTTTCAATTTCCTGACCACCTGCACCCTACTAAATCGGCAAGTATGATTGTAGGTGAATGCACCAGTCCATGTGTCATGCGACCATGAACTGTAGATTGGATCACTTCACATTGAAGCCGGATAACAGCTGCAATGTTATAATGAGGCAACATATGATTGTATATCAGATATGTCGACAGTCCATGGTAGCTACCATTTATCTTGGCAACAGTCCATTTGGCGAATCATTGGCCAAGGTTACACGGTTCACGTCAGTTCGGACTGACCGTATTTTGACCTACCATGGACTGTCGATCGGTCCGATGATGATACCATGGACTGTCGTAATATCAGACAGACCGAGAATAAACTATTAATGGTTCATATTCCTCTTAAACACACACAAGTGAAAGGAATCGAGAGATGAATGAGTCAGTGATACATGAGGCAGGTAGTAAGTTCCCACGTGTTCATTTTGTGCTCATTTCCTCACACTATAATTCGATGCTAATACCTACCATGGACTGTCCACCAACACCTAAAAACACCTCTCGCCGCAAAAATGTTTAAATTTTTTGTTAACTTGGATTAGTAATAACCCTACATTTGGTGACAATATAGTACGATATCTCTCCATCAAAAAATGACTGGACACCAGTAACCATACCCGTCATCGACATGCTGAAAATCGTTCAGTTTCGGCTGTGGCCACTTTCGGCTGTGGTGGTCAGACACACGCCCACGCTTGATACCGAAAGCACCGAAAAACCTACCATTGACTGTGATTTGTCACGTGACCGGCGGTGTTTACCTACAATCATACTTGTCGATTCAGTAGGGTGATGAGTTTCTGCGAACAATGCCCCTCCATGATTTTCTCCCGTCCGAAAAGACATTGAGAAACAGAAAATATATTTTTTATATAATGCTTCACATCCGATTTTACAAGTTCTGTATTCTACCGTGTTCTATTCGATGGGAAATTCTATGCAAATCTATTATCCTAAGCGCCGTGTCATTCCTCTCCAAATTCATGCGTTATGATCACTTAACGGAACAGCCTATCAGAGCTGTTACTTTTGCGATGACAAACCCAAGACCACTTCGACCAAGATGGCAGGAATGACCAGGAGAGTGACTCAAACAAACACTGGGTAGATGGGTATCAACTATTGATACAGTACCTATAAATCAAGCAATCAGCATTGTTGCTGACACTTCAAGGGTGACTGACATACAAACCAGACCATTTAGTCTGCCACTCTGAGAGCATGTCCAATGATGACAGGGTATTATTTCGGCATATAAGTATAAAGAACAAAGCCCAGATCTATTACATACCAATTACAAAATAGGATGGGGTTTTCGAAGTCCATGAGTTCTAGTTTGAAATTCGAATACCTAGTTGTTGGTATATGTAGAGATGTTAATGGCACAACATTACTGGAAACTAGGAATATTACTGGAGTCTTAAGGAAACAAAAATCCAAATCTTCCATGTCTTTTCGTAAAATATGGACATCTATAACTAAAGTGTATAACTAATTAGTCGTCTACTTTGGGGCTTGTAAAAATTCACTCGTTCCGCATAAATTTTCCGTTTTGCAGAGAGCATAAGAAACTGCACTCTACAAATTGAGTACCATTACTCTGTCCTACATTGTACTTATATGAATCTCAATATAAAACTCCGTATTAGTTATTTCATGTACCAGGGCTCAGTTAAATAGCGTTACGTCATAATGTATTGGTGTTCAAGCGGACAAAGGTCATTGAGGCCATTCAAAGTAATAACAGGCGATCAGCGAGTGTATCGCTTGTATCCCATGTCCCGTCAAAATTTCCAATATTATACCACACAGGTCTCTATGACCGTACACGGTATTATTGACCTTTGTTCCAGCGAATGCGAATATACATTAAACATCACTCTATGCAATTCAGTACGGACAGCTATTTTATTTGTAGATTTAGTTACAAAGTATCACAGAGTAATTGTAGTCATTTTGTAGAGTTCGTTTTTTTTATGAAAAAAAAGAAAAGAAAAGAAAAAAATAAATAAATAAATAAACGCGAAACTAACTAGTGAATTCTGACAAGCTCCAAAGTAGATGACAAATTAAAAATGAACAGACTTTAGCAGACATCATAGCACAGGAGTAGACATGTAAGATTGGGCTGTGTGCTCGTTCACCAAATGTTTGCTGATATCAGTCTAGATCTGCAAGTCGAATATACAACATAATTCATTCATTACCTTCTTTATGGGCCGGTGTTTAGGCTAACTTGAAGAATATCCGGTGGCTACGAGTGTCCGGCCCCTATCTTGTAACCCAGCTAGGACATATTTCTCCACATTGGGGGCAAGTATCCGTCCTTGGTTGCAATAGATATGAATACAAAAAGGGACACTAATCACCAGAACATTCTTATCCATCAATATTGGTATGAACAGCTTCACCAATATAAGGGGTCATGTGTTCGAATTTTGCTAATGGCCCATTTTGTTATAAGCAAACAAAATGTTATACAGCAGTGTTGAAAACTGGACACTGGGTGATCACGACACCAACATACTCGATCAAACACAGCTTCATTTCATTTTTTATTTTATTTTATTTCGACTGGTAGATCGAAAGATAATACAGGGATTATTCTGATACAATACCTCTCTTAGCTGTGCTTTTTGCTCCCGCTTCTCCAGCCTGACAAGTGTGGACAGTCGTTTCGGTTCGGGAGCCTGACGATGTACCAACTCGGATTCAATACCATATTTTGCGTAAACATCTTCTTTGAAACAGCCTGGTAAGAAGTGCAACGAGCACAGTCTTGAGTTTGCGTTTGGAGTAAAATCGTGCCGACCGACGTTATGCACCCACTGTATCAGTACATCTGGTTTCAACATTGTGAACCGACGAAATGTCACGGTCTTTAGAAGCTTTGGATTCCCAGTTTTGTTAGAACAGCTTCTCATACTTTAACGTACGGAAGTGAGTATGAAACCGGCTGACGTCACGCAGCGATGCATACAATATGTTTTCGGCATTTTTTTCTGATTGGTTAAAATAGACCCAAGCCCTTGTAATGGCGGCACTTTTTGATGTTTCGATATGAAAAGATCGGCGGTAAAAAATCGCAAAAAATATTTGCTTACATTTTTGGATACGGGGAAGATAGTTACAAGCGTCTAGTCCGTCATCCATAATTCAGCCGTCGTCCATTAGAGAATATCCGCGTCCATAATCCAAAGACCTATTTCATATTCCATATAACAGTATTAGCACCAAATTCAAAAAGACAATCATAGTATACATAAACATAGGCTTGTTTCCTGCAAGAGAGAAGCGGTCAACAGTTTTCAATGATGCCGGCAAGACATCATGATGTTCCAAAAATATCAAATCCGTATCGCTGATCAGTATTCTTAATCCATAATATTCGTTGTAAAGTCGTCATCTAAAGAATGATGTATCTCAGTCACGCTTTGATTGTGACTGTTCATATGAGTACCATGAGGATCTTGAAGTACATGGGTTCATACGGCCCCTAACCCCGGGTTAAGCGGAATTAGACACAAGTTACGAAACGTAGCGCCATAGATCTTGCACGCTACGTTCGTATTTTTTTATCAGCATGCGATATGTATCGCCAAATTTGAGAAACTTTGAGCGGATGCGTTTGGTGGAATAGCCCTGTTTTATAAGTTTCTGTAACAATGTTTTGTGACGTTGATTAAAATCGTCACATTTAACACAGGATCTAGCAAATGCTACTAAGCGAGATATGTATACGCCATATGCAGGTGCCACTGGAATATTACTATCCAGAAAGGGATAGTTTACGATGTCGAAATTGTAATCGTCTCTTTTGTCATACATTCGACGAGAGAGAATGCCCGCTTCATTTTTATAGAGATATAGATCTAAATATGATGTGCCTGTAGGGCTGTCTGTAGTTTCCTTCAAATCCAGTGAAGCAGTGTATACATTAGTCACATGCTTTCTTCTCCTTTAGCATGGACCGCCTCAAATTATACTAATGAATCAGTCTGCAAAGTACATGTGGGTCAAAGTCGATACCAAAAAAACTCTTGTGGTGCATCCCAGTTATGGGCCGTATGCCTTACCAATTGTTTTTGTCCAAATAAGGCTTTATCTATAAGGCTGTGCGTCGATTACTGCCGATTAATCTCTAAAACTCGACGAGATGCATTTCCCATGCCAGACGTCGAACAATTATTCACGTCATTAATAGGGGCATTGCGGTTTCTACAATGGATCGTGCCTGCGGATATAACCAGGTGGCTATGGACCCGAATGGATGGAGAAAACTGCATTTACGACAGCGCAGAGATTGTTCTGATTCTCGCGTATGCCGTTTAGACTGACGAATGCACCGGCTACCTTCAAGCGATTCATGCAACAGTGCCTGGATGAGAAACTATATGAAACAGTTATGGGCTACCTTGACGACATCGTTGTGTTCTCCCGAACTGTACCAGACCACCTACAACACATTGAATTTGTCTTCCAGCGACTGAAGAAACATGTCCTTCGTCTGAAATCCAGCAAATACCACTTCTTTCAGGAGGAGATTCACACATGTGAATTCAGCACATGGAATGACCACGGATTCGAAAAAAGGTAACAGCAGTAAGAACCTGGTCCACCCCAAGGACAGTGAGGGATGTTACATCCTTCTTAGGACTCGCCAGTTATTATAGGCGTTTTGCGAAAGGGTTTGTTCAGCTGGCAGCACCTCTCCATGCTTTGGTAGGAAGCACCTTCCCGGGTACAGACAAGTTGGAAGTACGGGACAGCTTTCAACCGAATGAAAGAGAAGTTATCTACTGCCCCGTGTTAGGATTCGCAGACTTCAGCAAGCCTTTAATTTTGGAGACCTATGCCAGTCTGAAGGGACTCGGTACTGTCCTATTCCAGGTACAGGACGGACGAACTCGCGTGTTGGGATATTGTCGTAGTGGACTGCGCCCATAAGAGAAGAACGCAAGCAACTACGGTTCGATGCGCCTTGAAATGCTGGCCTTCAAATGGGCGGTAGAGCACAAGTTTAAGGACTAATTACTAGGGCAACTTCACTGTATTCACGGATAATAATCCGCTGAGTTACCTGGGCACAGCGAAACTTGGAACGATGGAACAACGTTGCGCTTCTGAATTGGCCAGCCACAACTTGAAATCAATTAGAAACCTGGTCGATTGCACCGCAATGTATATAGCCTTTCTCGGGAGGGTCTTCAGGAAGTTGCTGCAGATGTTCCCTAACGCTTAACAACAAGCCTGGTCGCTGCTGTGAATAGTGTTAGAGCATTTCATCTCTAACCTGCTCTTAATTGGTTCGGCATCAAAAGACTGATAGGTCACTCAGTTTGACGGCAGATTTTGAGATCGAGAACGAAGCCGGCTACGTCACGGGTCAACTTAGTCACGTTGTTTAGGGGATTTCTGCAAGGTCGAACATGGTCAAGGATACTTCGCATAGCCCAAAGTCAAGTCAGTAGATTAATGGTTAGGCCCACTAATAACGGAATCAGATGTTGCGTGTGATTTTGCACATAGTTACATGTAGAAACTTGGGAAATTTCCAGCAAGCGAGGTGTTGATATGAATATTCATGGAAGTATTCCGATTCATATGATTATTCATGCTCGGTAACGGTTAGCTGACTTTAGACCATGTGAACTACCCCTATCCGTGTAGCACGGCGATGTTGAAATGGAAACTCCAATCAAAGTTCGCGATAAAAATGTGCGTAATTACAAGCGTCTAGTCCGTCATTCCTTATTCAGCCGTCGTCCATTGAAGAATATCAGCGTCCATATTCCAAAGAGCTATTCCATATTCAATTATAACATTATTAGCACCAAATTCAAAAAGACAATTATAGTATACATAAACACAGGCTAGTTAATTTACTTTGGTGTATCAATGCCAAGTTTGGTTTTCTACATTCAAAGACGGAGGGGGGGAGGGGAGAAGAACCAGGAAAACTATGTTATTTAAATAGGTCAAGGTGCGTTTCACCGAGGGACAGATTGCCATGTTTGTTGTTGAGGGAAAACCTTTCGTCCTATAAATAGTGAGCCAATAAGAAAGCTCGTTTTAATTCAAAATGGCGCCGGTCGAATGACCAATCACTGTAGGAGTAAAGGCAGATTGTCAGTATGTTTTAATACCTAAATTAAGTGATAGTCATACAGTTTAAAACATCACTTTTCTGGTACCCAACATGAACGCTATTTTGAATTTACCCATGATCCGCTGCCTGTTCAAAATGATCCTCATATGATAAACTACAATGTCAAGGAGTGTCAGCTCTCAATTTGTTGTCGTTCCGAAGATAGGCTAGAAAGTTTGGTGGGGAACCATACTGGCCTCCACCAGGCCTGGTAGGGTTAAAATGATCATTATGTCTCGACAGTCTCCGTCTACGCCAGTCGACTGGTATACGGTGTTTCACAATAAGGCCGTGAATAATCATTCAAAACACTTTTTCTAGGCAAGATATTAAAATGGGTTACAGAGCCAAATATATGATGATGGCCCTCACCACTAATTGATGACGGGGTGTGGTCGTCACCATTACACATGGTGACGAGGTCAGCTCATCACCATTTATTGGTGTAGGGGCCTTGTCATCACCATTAAATAGTGACGGCCATCACCATATAATTGTGCTGATGAACTATGATGATAGTTCTAACTGATCACCATTTATTAGTGAAGCTGTCGTCAGCTTTATTTGTTCATAGCTATCAAAAATTTTCTGATCGTGCATAGTGTGGACGCGAACCGGGCCTGGCAATTAATGGGTAACTGCGTGAAAAAACGTACTGTACAGTGTACAACCTTGCAGGTGGAAGTTAACGAGTCCCCTACTTTCCGCAAGGTTTATAGCCTGCTGGTCAGATCGGGGCTTCTGAAACTTTGCCCACTGACGAGTGTACCCGTATCAATCTCCAGTCAGTCGATTCAGAGGCGGGAGATCAGGTGTCCACTGATGAAATATTTTCTCGATAACTAGTGTCATCTACAGAGTCTTTGTTGTTAAGAAATCAATTAGTTTTTCTTGTGGTTTGCCGTATTTGAACAAAGGTTATCAGCTACGATATATGAAACTAACTTTAATGGCAAGGCTAGATACGCATAACGGTTTACTATGGTGGGCGGGGTTACGACGGTGACCCATAGACGACATACTATATTTTGTGTTAGGTTTCATTTTTTTTAGGTTTATATCTTTAGTTTTCATCCGGGATAAAACGTTCTCACCCGGGTGAAAACATTCTCGCCTGGGTGGAAACGTTTTCACCCGGGTGAAAACCATCTCAGCTGGGTGGAAACGTTTCCACCCGGGTCCATCCGAATGAAAAACTAAAGTTTTCGGCCTTCAAAATGAGACTAGAGCGAAGTAAAAGATCCGTGAAGTCTGAATTTGCTCAAATGCGGTTCACTAATACTTTGAAACGACATCTAGAGTGGGGTGGGTGTTAATCATGACGCTGTAATGGGGTTCGCCAGCTCGAACTGACACCAGGTGGCTACGAGGCCAAGAGGTAAATGATGCATGCGCATGTTGTTTTTATTGACGTCACAAATCAACGTCATAATGTAACGACGTTATAATTGTTCGTTTTATGACGCCACGTCTTCTTTACCTGTTGGAGCACTAGCGCCGCCTATAGCGTGGCTGGCGACCCCCATTTAAGAATATGAGGGGTACACTGTTATAACAAAATTGACGGCATGATATTTCAGTGGGACAGCACTATAAAATGGCAGCATTAGATCTGCTCCGTTACAAGTAGGTACCCCTCCCCCTCCCCCTCCCCTCCCTTCCCTTCCCCGTCGTGATATAGCTGAAAAAATGTTGAAAGCGACGTTAAATCCTATTCACTCACTCACTCACTATAACAAAATTGTCGAAGCGACCAAGAAGAATTTAAGAACTATATAAAGTTTGGTATAGACGTGACCGTCCAAGTATCCTTATCCGACCACACATTTCCTGATCGGAGCGACAATCCTTGTCGGAGCGACAATATATTGATTGGTCGGAGTTGGGCCAGATAATACTTGGTCGAACTGTACCATAGGTTATATGGTCGGAACGACCATGCATCAATACTGCTTTAAAAATTAAGTTTTGTATGATGGCATATTGTACGGTTGTCATTGTATCCTTTTCCCATTTTTTTTCCTTTTACCAATTTGAGCGGTTGGTATTTTGCCTCGTTTGCAATTTCGTCCTTTTCGCATGGCCCTAAATATTTTCGCTATCGTTAAGGCTAGAGGGCTGAAACTCACCACACTATATCTTTGGGTCAAGCTCTACAAGAAAATGTAAAAAGAATCCAAGATGGCCGCCATGATCACGTCACTGACGTCGTTTTCAAAAAGAGCATTTTTGGACGATTTTTGGTCAAAATCTTCGATTTTTTGTTTTTGCTTTTTCTTCGCAAAAGCTGCATGATAAATTAGTAAATAATAATCTGATATGGAATAAAATAAGTTTTACCCACTTTTCTATACAGAAAAGCAAAAATTTAGAAGAAATATGACGAAAACATCATTTTTTCTGGTACCCCACATGGCCGCCATTTTGAATTTACCCATGATCCTCTGCTCGTGAGGTTATGCAAATAGGCTCAAGATGCCCCCAATATGATAACCTATAACGTCAGGAAGTTTCAGCTCTCCATTTTGTGACGTTGCGGAGATATCGCAGAAAGTTTGGTAGGGAGCATTTTGCCCCCCCCCCCCATCCCTCAGAACTGGTAGGGTTAATGGGGAAGGGTGGGAGGGGGGAAATATCAGGGGGTATTTTTTGGTGATGCTAAGAGCTATGGTTTCAATAAAATGCATAAAATCGCGTTGAATCAACATGCTGAATTTTTGTGTAATTTTTGAAGATAGTGAAAACATCACTTTTCTGGTACCCCCGCCATTTTGAATTTACCCATGATCCTCTGCTCGGGGGGTCATGCAAATAGGCTCAAACTGACCCCAATATGATAATCGGAAAGGTCACGGAGTTTCAGCTCTCAATTGTTTGTCGTTCCGGAGATACGAGCAAAAAAACAACGGGGAGGGGGGCTGGTGGTGCGGAAAGTGCCCCCCCTAGGTCAGGTAGGGTTAACAGAATTAAAGTTTAACGTCGCCTCGCCTTCGACAGGGCATGGTCACACTTCAAACCAGTTAATGGTGACTGGCCATAGTTTGCTAAGTTTAGATAATTTCCATGGCCGTTTTCTCATCTTGGAACCCATCTCCATTTACGTGACGACAAAGCTCCAGGTCTGAATGACCATTCTTATACCAGCTCTCAGATAGGAAGGAAAACAGTTTTTCCTTGTTTCCCGAGTTCTCGATGTACTTGGTGTACTGGATTGATATGGTCGTTTTCCAACTTTAAATCATTCAACAGAGTATGAAAGTGAAATTACATATTCACTACGGTAGATCATCACTCATTTGAGATCCATCAAATAAATCTATACCTCATTCATACCACAGAGTCATATCATATAGTTTCTAAGCTGAAATACACAGCTAAATTATGATAAATATCTAATTATGCCATATATAAAAAATGTGTTATAAATGAATGTTAATTTCGGACTCTCACATACGTGCACCATGTTAAATGTAACATTTGCTGTAATGTGAATGATTGCATTAATGAACTGTCTGTATTATCGTTCAGAGAAGGTTGAGCACACCTCGCGTGAATATAATCAATGCCCAATGCATCAGATCATAATTGTCTTGTCGTGTCATTGTTGACTGCCTTAACTATATATGTTCGTACATGTAGATCTGCTCATTAGAACTATAGAGGAGTGTTTTGCAAATAGATACACTTCCCCAGTCGTAAAATGAAATAAACTTTTCGCCTAAAACAAACAACTGCTGAAGCGAACTGAAATATTTCAGATAAATGCTACATCCCAAGAAAGTAGATAGTAAATATACCAAGCTTGATGCAGGTTAAAAGCTCTGGTGATGATTTATTAGCGTGTCGTCATTTGTCACCTTGCCAATCACGAGAATTGACCGAGGTAATTAGTGTCACGTGTTGGTCTAGGGGCGGAGTTGCGTGAAATAAATATGCAGTCCGTAACGTTTATTCAGATCTTCACTCTGACTGTCTTGAAGCATCACTGCCTCACTGTTTTCTGAATAATCTTGGAATATTGTAATAGTTGTTTGTCAACACTTTCTGTCTCTATTTGAGAGGATTGCGGTGACTGGATTGCCGATGCCCGGGGTTAAAGATGTAAACATCGCTTGTTTCGTTTAGATCCTGAGGGCATTGTTCCGTTTTACTGTCATAATCCGTAAGTATGAAAACCTGCGTCTTCACATGTAAAGTTAAATACTACACTCCCGTTTCGTCATTGACCTACCCAATGGCTAAATTATTCAAACCGCAAAGACATATTATTTCATGGAGATCCAGCCAAGCCCGCCGCTGAATAACATCGTGCAGCGAGATTATCCGTTGAACTCCAGATATGACAAGCGGTTATTGCATTGCTCTTGGAACGGTAAAGATATGTCTCAAATAGCCAAACTTTGAATTTTGAAGATGTCGTACAGAGGCACTCCTGTTCTCTCTCCGAATATGGTCACACCATATTTATAAAGCTGTGATATCCCCAAAACGTAGTCTGAAGAAAAACGTGTAACTTTTGGTCCAGGCCAGTACATGCAGTGTTGGAGTCATGGCGTGTGAGGATAAAAGACCTGGTGTGTCATATAAGTTATTGTCAGGTAGATGTTCTGTTTGACCCACCATCAGTGCCTGATATCACCTAGCCAAGATTCTGTAAAATGGATACAGTTACTTCTATCCTTGCACATCGGCTCTCTCGTGTTACTGATGTTCGTCAGGCTGTGATCATACTCATGATATATTGGAATCTGTTATACGTTTTCATCGCGAGACAGAACTCCAGTTCCATTCCGTAACCACGTCTAATTCCACGCATGGCTGACTTCATGCAATGGTGTATCACCTTAGCTTTCCCACTGCATTATCATGTTTACGACTGGTTAGTATCCGAGAAAAACGTGACTCGCCACCGCATGATGTTTAATACTAAAACCATACCGTACAAAGAATACCAATGATGTGTTTAGGTACGTAATCAGCTTGACGACTCGAAAACTGATTGCTTCGCAAGACATAGTTATGCTTTGTGCACGAATGCAGTGCCAACATTTACAAATGCCGATGTGCAGTGTACAATGGAGTTTGGTTGGAACAACAGTGTAACTGATAACAAGGCCAGTATATCATCTGGTTTTAAAACATTTCATTGGTTGATTCCCATTTTTTTTAAATCCGGCATATTCATTAGCATGTGAAGAAAATTGGAAGAAACTCCCGCCAATCTAAATGTTAATCCTATCTGGCCTCACCCCTCCAAACTTTCTGCGCTATCTTCGGAACGACAAAAACTTGAGAGCTGAAACTCCTTGACTTTTTAGTTGATCATATTGGGGTAATTTTGAGCCTATTTGCATAACCCCCCGAGCAGAGGATCATGGATAAATTCAAGATGGCGGCCACATGGGGTACCAGAAAAGTCATGCTTTTGTCATATTTCTTTAAAATTTCTGCTTTTCCGCAATGAAAAGTGGGCAAAAACTATTTTATTTCACATCACATTAATATTTACTAATTTATCATGCAGTTTTTGCGGAGAAATTGCATAAATAAAAAAAATCAGATAATCCGACCGAAAAAATCGTCAAAAAATGCCGTTTTTGAAAATGACGTCACTGCGACGTCATCAAAGCGGCCATCTTGGATTTTTTTTTTACATTTTCTGGTAGAGATTGACCCAATGGTATAGTGTCGTGAGTTTCAGCCCCCTAGCTCAAGGGGTAAGAAAAATAATTAGGGGGCCATTTCGACCCCCCCCCGATGTCACGGGATAGGTCACAAAAAGCCCAGGCCAGATAGGGTTAATGGTGTGAAAATACATAAACTATTATGTAGTAAATTTGGCCGGCACATCTCCAGAAAAACCTATTCCCAATATTTCGTTGCAACAAATGACCTACCTTGCTGGAAAGACTGATTTGTTCTGTCAAATTTATCGGCAATTTGAACATATGATGAGCGGCTTGATTTCGAACCAGCCGCCATCATAGACAATCACCCGGCAGAAACTAAAAATGCCCTAAAACACCATGGCAGTACCCGACAAAACGCTGTCACAATGTTGCTGTCTGCAGACACTGTTCCAGCTTTTTTGTATATTTTGATTTGTCAAATAATCCAAAAAGAATTTCAATATATATGATACCAACCATCCCTTCCTGGGATGAATAACAGCCAATCAGCAGACGCCCTGTTTTCTGCGGTATTTCATCTTCTATACACACTTACTAGTGAAATCTAACCTATATATAGGTTCAGGTATATGAACGACGAGCGTTGCTATCCTCTTCCGGTCATAAAAACGACATACATAGGAAGGTTCGTTTTGGTAACGGATACCAACCTACGGTGGCACAGTATTAAGAGTATGGCGATATATCGTTCAGTGGTAGCCGTTTGACAGTTTGATTGTTTGACGCACACTGCAAACAGCGAAACAAGTCTGTTAACATGTGTGTGGCTGAACGTCTGAGCTATTCTGGCAGTATTAATTGTCATCGTATATGTGAACTACTGCTTCATATTTACAGCGTTAGAAAGAAAATAGGGAATCAATTCTTCCATCGATGAAACCAATACATTACATGTCTTACAAACCCTTTGTATTATATTTCAGCAGATTGTAACGAGTACCGTATAGAATCCGTGTGAAGGTGTGGCCTGATAACCCGAAAGATGAGAGGATTCAAATTTCTGTATCTGTTCTATTCTCTGTGTGGAATGTTTATGGTCATGGCTACAAGGAGAAAAGTTTCCCTCGTTGATTCAAACGGGATAATAATGAATTGGGATACTTACGGATCTAAAAGCAACATCGACGTGGAATGGAATTTGGACCTTCCTACATTGATGAACCTCACCCTGACCGTGAACAAACTATGGCTGGTGGAGACAAAGATGTGCCAAGAGGACAAACTTCGGCTTATCCATCATATTAATGGGGAGAACTGGATAGTTTTTGATCCCCTTTGTCACAAAATAAGTGAGAACAATACATTCACCTATTCATTCCTAGATTATGGTTTCCGCCTATTGTTCAAGGTAGGCATGTCTGTTAATGGAACATATGGATTCACACTCACATACGCCAGTTTTCGCCCTGAAACACAGCAGATCTGCGACAAGATGCACAGCGCTAGCAAGAAATTAATCGGAACACAGGTTTTAGGGAGTAAATCTCTCTACCCTTTGGAAATAAATTGCTCGTGGTATATCCAGTCTTCGGGAAACTTTCCCCTCAGCGTTGTTGTCGAGAAATTTGACATTGAATTTTCGGGAAATGAGTGTATCCATGATCATCTGGAAATCTGGGAAACGACCAAGAATGACCCTATCACATCGTACAGCAGACTTGGTAGATTCTGTGGACGTCACCATAATTGGACTGTGATTGTGTTCTCTCATAGTGCCAGGATAATATTTGTCTCAGACCGGGTCGCCAACCAGGGTGGGTTTTTAATACGCTACTCTGACCATGTAGAAAGTTATAGTCGAGAAATCCATTTACAACCGTTGAAGGTTACGCCTGATTCAACCAGCATGACCTTTCCCCCAGAAGGAATCTCCTGGACTCCTGGACAATCAATAATGGTCATATGGCACATTCGAACACATCCCGGATTCTATATTCGTGTTGACTTCAATGAAACAATCAATGATGAAACATTCCGCATTCACGATGGACCCGATGGAACCTCTCCTGTAATTGATATTTACCGAAAGGAGAGAATAATCTCTACTGGTTTACACTTGGTATTTCGGAAGAACATATCAAAACAAACGGATTTAATATGGAAATTGAAGTTCAAAGCTATTTCTGCGTTTACGCAAGCGAGGACAACTGTACGTCATATAAGCGAGATCTACGATTCGAGTGTACGAATAGAACGAGCAAATGCAGACCATTGCTGTGGTTATGTGGAAGCAATATCCCCAGCATTTAAAACTCTCAGACTCCTGTATATGTTCAATAGTAAAGAGTTTGCGAAGCGTCCAAATGCTGATGACTGTGAATATTCAGGCATTGCGTTTTTTGATGGTGAAGTAGCATTTGATAAAATCATAGGACCCTTCTGTGATGTGATTCCGGGGTTCACCAAGACGTTGGTTCAGAATTTCATTAGCTCTTCATCAGTGATATATGTGGTGGAGTATGACTACACATTCCAAGGGAAGCTTCTCGTTGATATTATGTTCCTCGTGTCGTCCTGTCGAGGATA
The DNA here is from genome assembly GCA_036873755.1 of Hanleya hanleyi. Taxonomy (NCBI): domain Eukaryota; kingdom Metazoa; phylum Mollusca; class Polyplacophora; order Lepidopleurida; family Hanleyidae; genus Hanleya; species Hanleya hanleyi. The sequence continues at coordinate 37,585 of JAVTVY010015831.1, read as the reverse complement.
TCACGTGACGAAGCCAATTATAGAGACATTTGCCATAGGAAATAAGAAATTTTCTTTGAAAATAATTCGTCAAAATAACACAGTGGTCGTTAGTCCGAGATATGTTCAGGGGGCAGACGAGTGTGTGATATTATATCTGTTACCCCGAGCAACAAAGGATATATCCCGACTACAAATACGACCTCTATCAAAAAATATTCAATATCGCACATGCAAACAATTTGGACGTGAGTATGACAAAGATTCTGGAGTATATCCCGTCTCCAAATATAGGTTGGAAGAAATGTGCGGTGACATGAGTCATGAATCAAGCGAGATATATTTCGAAGAAGACATTGGGGAAAAGAAGAAATGGACAACAGACTATATTCGTGTGGAGTTAGAAACAGTCGATGCAAAATTCTGTAGAACAGTCAACAGCTGCCCTGACCAGGGTGGCGCGGTAAACCTGACTATTCCTTGTGGCGTGATTATCTATTATGCGGCACCAGTGTGCTACTGGGTGCTGGCAGCGCCACAGGGTGTTGACTATATGGAACAGCAGTGGTTATTCAAAGTACCCCTTTTATTCTTTTATACCACCCCACCCTATGGGTTCCTTGAAATTGAGGAGTTCTCTGTGCCTTCTGGTCAATGGCGTCTGAGAACCCAAGTACATCCTAATAAAACCAGTTATACGGAAGGTACACGCAATTTGCAGTACAGGACAATAGATGCCGGAACTTTAATCATAAGACCAAAAAAAGTATTTCTGATTGATCTCAGATTTCAGATGGTAGCAAAAGAATCTTACACACTGACCAAGGCTGGCGTAAATAATGACTGCTATATCTTCAGAGGCCATTGTTATACATTTGTGCCCATGAACAAATCTAAGACATCTTGGAACGATGCACTGAATCACTGTGGCTCCAAGGGAGGTTATATGGTCAGCATTGACACCATGTCAGAGCTCCAGTTCATCAAACAGTCTCTTGCCTCCGTGTGGAAAGAAGAGTTCTATGGACAGAATCATGGGAAGATTTTCATTGGGCTAAGCGACATAGAAACGGTAGGTTGGTCACTATTAGTACCACCGTCATTACCGAACGGTTATGTTCCGTTATTTCTGTTTTATCATTCGTATTATGTTTTGGTAATGATGGTGGTGGGTATGAAATGTAATGAAATCCACCCCTAAATACCTGTCCGTTAAACAGATGTGACCATATTCGAATACTTGTTACATAAATGAAATTTTCTGACCGTGAAGATGAACAAGTGCTTAGTCCATACTTTCTCTGTCTATATTTTCTTAACGAGTTCGAAGCAAACATGCAACCTCACATCTGTCTAGATCCTACAGTTGAAGGAAGTTTAAGGAGGATTGCACGTTTTTGTATTTCGACTTCCTTAGCTGAATTTCTCCTGAAAGGATGACTCGGATACGCCCACTCAGAAAATATATACTTATAGAAGGCCTTTATTGAAAATTTTACAACTATTTTTTCGGTAAGAGCGACTACATATGCCTGCTTTTTTCTGAAGCTAACACACTAACCCTTAATGTAGTCTCCATTATGTGTTTTGAGCAGTGCTGGATATGTGTTATTATTATCAAGACAAATGTCAAAAGGATCTATAATGAATGAGAGCGTATTAGTCGGGTTTTGACACCTTTTCTCGAAGTTTATACTCGCACCGCCAATCTTTTCAAAAATACGGAATGCAAATTATTGAGACTTTGGGTAGAATTTCAGCTAGAGTAGCATAAATTAGCCTACATTAACGTAACGATTAGCACAAAAATTCTGGAAAAACACCCTGACTGTAGTGTAGGCTCCATTGCGGGTTGTCAATATACTAGTAGGTCAAATCATTCATTTTTTCTGCCACTACACTCGGTATCATTGCTTATATAACCATTCCATATACTGCGAATGATCGTCAATTCCATTTACATTTAACCGACATATTTCGATTGTACGCATACTACATGGTACATAGTATTGGTATTGAAGGCATGCTATTTAGACATATACAGAATTACCTCCCCTTGGATTGGCATATATGTTAAGATTAGTGCTTGCTACTTCTTGTTATTATGGAGGTAAATGTCAAAATTAGCCATCACACCGGCTCTTTTAATAGCATAGATTATTCGTTGGTAACTGCAGACGGTGAACTTTTGAGTTTTGAAAATCTATCTAGGCTATCATTTCATTTTTCAATTTTTTTCACCATACCCCATGACACAAATTGGGTCTGAGTTTATTGTTTTCAAACATTGTAAACAAAACAAAAGCTGAGTACATTGGATACCTAAAGAACAGTACCGTAACACAATAATTTAACGACGTTTAACGTTCTGCTGGACTGGCAGCTTATCATATCCTTTTATGAGGAAACATAAACACTTCAGTAATATAACTGAAATAATCCTATGCTAAAAGAAATTCAACATGAAAAGTTGCTTGCGTGATTTTAAAATTGTTCCTTGTGGGGTTTTAAAATGCTTGCGCAATTTTAAAATACTTGCGCAATCGTGAAATTTAAAAAACGCACAGCGCAATTTTATACAGCGAACAGATTTAACCCTATCTGGCCTGGGCTTTTTGGGACGTATCCGGAATTTTTTATTTATGCAATTTTCCGCAAAAACTGCAGGATAGATTAGTAAATATCAATGTGATGTGAAATCAAATAGGTTTTGCCCATTTTTCATCGCGGAAAAGCGGAAATTTTGAAAAAATATGACAAAAACATCACTTTTCTGGTACTCCACGTGGTCGCCATTTTGAATTTACCCATGGTCCTCTGCTCGGGGGGGTTATGTAAATAGACTCAAAATGACCCCAATATGATAGACTATAAAGTCAAGGAGTTTCAGCTTTCCATTTTTTGTCGTTCCGGAGATAGCTCAGAAAGTTTGGTAGAGGTGGGGGGGGGAGGACTGTCTTCGTCGATGTTGTTGTTGTTGTGACTAAAAATAATTTTTTTCAAGAATAAAATTATTTCCCACCTTTTCTTACACCACAATGACAGTGGATGTTATAAAAATGCTCTCTATATGACCTACATCGATCTACATACCCCTCCTCTACAAGATCTTCATCTCAAGTCATTTAGATGGAGATCTTGTAGAGGGGGGTATGTAGATCGATGTAGATCATATAGATATGTAGGTGTATAGAAAGCATTTTTATAACATCCACTGTCATTGTGGTGTATGAAAAGGTGGGAAATAATTATATTCTTGAAGAAAATAATGTGTAATCACAACAACAACAACATCGACGAAGACACCCTCTGCTACCCAAGTCACTGTGGAACACAGCCATAGCTTGGGGCTACTGCCGTGACCACCGACGCAAGGATATCTGGAAACTGCCGTGTCAAGGCATGGGTATCGGGTGCTGGCGTGACTAGTATGTAGTAAATTGACTGAGCATATTTTTCCTAATATTCGCCGCAACGAATGACCCACACCTTTCCGCTCAAACATATACAAAACCATCATACATGTACACTCTCCAACATTTTTTAGAGATACGACCTCCACAGAAAAGGTCATCCCGCCGGACACCATTACGTCAAATTTTGGAGGTGGTCTACTCAAGTATAATGGCCAAACAAGGTTCGCAGGAAGTCGAGCGCTGATTATAATCTTGGACCCCCAAAATACAATGGTGGTTTGTGATCTATAAATAAGTAAACCAATTCAGATTCCAATATCACTGTTGTGGTCGAACCAGTAACACACCATTAAACATAAACATGTGGTCATTCTTCAAATATTTGCAGTTATGACAATTGTGCCATTAGGAGTTGATACATCGCACTCGTTGAATATCGCCTGTCGAGAACTGACAAATCCTGATGTCACGCCTCACAGCTTGTAATATTTGTATAATATTCGCCACCACAAATGACCCACTACTCCAGGTAGCCTGGCCTTTCCGTTCCAACGTATGAAATGTTCCGTAATCATGTTGTCGACTAGCGATTTCGGCGTCTGGTTCCTCATGCCATCCGATATGATATCTATAGTAGGACTACCGGTATCATCATGTTGGACAACTACCATGTTGTCGAAATGCTGATTGACGCGCCTACCCGCCACAATAGAGTTTACCCGGTCCCAGGAGTAAATAATCGACAGGCCAAAATCTGTATTTTTTGGAAAGTGAACATGAGGTCCCCTTTACGACCATAAAATTGTACAAAACACGAGCAGGTCGACCCCTGTTTTTTCCATTTTAAAATAGCAGTCGAAGGGGGAACACTGGAACATGTATGACAAAAAAATCCATTTCGAACTTTTTCTCTGGATGGTGGACCGATTTTAGTTTGAGTTGAGGGGGGGTGGGTGCATTTTATTTTGAGTTGAGCTAATTATTTTTCTTACCCCTTGAGCTTGGGGACTGAAAAGCAATACACTATACCCTTGGGCCAAACTCTACCAGAAAACGCAAAAATCAAAGATGGCTGCTTTGATGACATCACAGTGACGTCATTTTCAAAAATGGCCTTTTTCCGTCGATTTTTCGATCAGATTTTTCGAATTTATGCAAAAAGTGCATGATAAATTAGTAAATATTAATGTGATGTGAAATAAAATAGTTTATGCCCACTTTTCGTCGCGAAAAAGCAGAAAGTTTGAAGAAAAATTAACGTAATAGCACCAGCAAGACGAGGACTCAGCAATTATCTGAAAATTACAGCTGAAAAATTACCAAACGGTAGGCAAATTGGTGGGAGAATCCGAGGTATGTCATCCTCGCGAGCCAGTGTATCGATCGATCTGTTAGGATTTAGGATTTGGCTGGACTTATGAAGATGAGGTATGTAAATCTCAGATATGGCGCATGAGCAGCAGTTCTTCGACTTGATATAATGTGCACATGCATACCAACCTCCAATCAACCCGTGTCTGCATTACGGGGGTTTATGACCTATTCTTCGACATATAATTGATACGGTTTGAGACACGTATATATCAACTTTATATTATCATGCGATGGTAACGTTTAACCGTACCTGGCCTGGGGGGGGGGGGCATTATGGGCCCCCCTACCAAACTTTCTGCACTATCTCCGGAACGACAAAAAATGGAGAACTGAAACTCCGTGACTTTATAGTTTATCATATTGGGGTTATTTTGAGCCTATTTGCATAACCCCCCGAGAAGAGGATCATGGGTAAATGTAAGATGGCGGCCACGTGTGGTACCAGAAAAGTGATGTTTTTGTCATATTTCTTCAAAATTTCTGCTTTTCCGCGATGAAAAGTGGGCAAAAACTATTTTATTTCACATGACATTAATATTTACTAATTTTGCATGTAGTTTTTGCGGAGAAATTGCAAAAATAAAAAAAATCGGAAAATCTGACAGAAAAATCGACCCAAAAATGCCGTTTTTGAAAATAACGTCACTGTGACGTCATCAAAGCGGCCATCTTGGATTTGTTTTACCTTTTCTGGTAGAGCTTGACCCAAGGGTATAGTGTGATAAGTTTCAGCCCCCTAGCGCAAGGGATAAGAAGAATAATTGGGTGTGGGTGGGGGGGGGGAGCATTTCGGCCCCCCAGGCCTGGACAGGTCCCAAAAAGACCAGGTCAGATAGGGTTAATCGGGAATATCAACATGATTGTGCAATACGTCACCTGTAAGTACAAGTGAGCGAAAGGCAATCCCACGCAACATCTCCTGGCATGATACATGCATGCTAAATTTGAGGAGATTCCGATGAGCAGTTCTCAAGTTAATGGCTAAAGTAAATTTTGATTTTAACACCAGGTGGCGCCACCTGTAGGCGCAAGTGGGCGAAACGCAATCTCAAGCGACATCTTATGTCATGGTATTACCCGGAGACAAATTTGGGATTTTGCCACCAGTGGCCAGGTGGTGCCACCTGTAAGTGCAAGCGAGTGAAAGGCAATCCCATGCAACACGGGGCGTCACCTTCTAAGCAGAAGTGGATAACGCAATCCCAAGCAACTTCTCATGGCAAGGTATAATGTATATGCATGCCTAATTTGGAAAGAATTCGATGAGCAGTTCTCAAGTTATTGCCCGAAAACCAAATTTCGAGCAACATTTCGAACCGTTTCAAAGTTATCGCTTGCAGCACAAAAGAACGGAAAGAACCCTAGTGGCGCCTCCTTCAGGCAGATCGTTCTGAAACAAAATACCTATCAACATCTTGTCACAAGGAAAGCATATGCCAAATATTGAAGAAACTAGATACAGTCGATTGATACATTATATCAAGTATAAGAACTGCTGCTCATGCGCCATATCTGCAATTTACATACCTCATCTTCAGCCAAATCCAGAATCCTAACAGATCGATCGATACACTGGCTCGCGAGTATGACATACCTCGGATTCTCCCACCATTTTGCCTACCATTTGGTAATTTTTCAGCTGTAATTTTCAGATAATTGCTGAGTCCTCGTCTTGCTGGTGCTATTACGTTAATTTATGACAGCGGTGGAGATGTTGTAGAATGACAGATGCGCAAAGCGCGTTTTATGCGTACACATTCGAACATATAACAAGCAGCCAGAGTTTTAAGATCAACTTAGAACGGTTGACTGAAAGTTGATTGCTTCTGTAATATAGTTTCCATGCAGTGAAGCATGAAAATTATGTAACCGAGAAGCAACCCCAAGTGACATCTCAAGGCATTATCTGCAAACCAAATTTGACGAGACGCTGAAGGCATCCTCAACCTATTGCCCGAAAACCAAATTTTAAATTTGCCACCAGGTGTCGACAACTGTAAGTGCAAGTGGGCGAAACGCAATCCCAAGCATCATCTCATGGTATGGTACATGTATCAGCATATGAAATTTGGGATGATTCCGAAGAGGGGCCGTCAAGTTATTGCCCGGAAACCAAATTTAGATTTGTAGGCACAAGTGTGCGAAACACAATCCCAAGCGACATTCTATGGCATACGAATACCAAATTTGAGAAGAATCCGATCAGCAGTTATCAATTACCAGACACAATTTTCAGATTTTTCCACCAGGTGTCGCCACCAGTATGCAGAAGCAGGCGAAATACAATCCCAAAGGACATATCATGGCATGGTATCTGCATACCAAATTGGAGAAGAATCCGATGAGCGAAATCAGATTTAGATTTTCACACGAGTTGGAGCTACCTGTAGGCGCAAGTGGGCGAAACGCAATCCCAAGCGACATCATATGTCATAGTATATTCATACCAAATTTAAGAAGATTCTGATGAGCGGTTCTCAAGTTATTACCCGGAAACAAATTTGGTATTTTGCACCAGGTGGCGCCACCTGTAACTACAAGTGAGCGAAAGGCAATCCCACGCAACATCTCCTGGCAGGATACATGCAAGCTAAATTTGAGGAGATTCCGATGAGCAGTTCTCAAGTTAATGGCTGAAAGTAAATTTTGATTTTAACACCAGGTGGCGCCACCTGTAGGCGCAAGTGGGCGAAACGCAATCTCAAGTGACATCTTATGTCATCGTATTACCCGGAGACAAATTTGGGATTTTGCCACCAGGTGGTGCCACCTGAAAGTGCAAGTGAGTGAAAGACAATCCCATGCAACATGGGGCGTCACCTTCTAAGCAGAAGTGGATAACGCAATCCCAAGCAACTTCTCATGGCAAGGTATAATGTATATGCATGCCTAATTTGGAAAGAATTCGATGAGCAGTTCTCAAGTTATTGCCCGGAAACCAAATTTCGAGCGACATTTCGAAGCGTTTCAAAGTTATCGCTTGCAGCACAAAAGAACGGAAAGAACCCTAATGGCGCCACTTTCAGGCAGATCTTTCTGATACGCAATACCAATCAATATCTTGTCACAAGGAAAGCATATGCCAAATATTGAAGAAACCAGACACAGTCGATCGAATACGATCGAGAAGGCATCCCTTTTGCATCTTTAGTAAAGGAAACATTCATTATTTGTGACGAAACTGAAAACGTAAAACTTAGGAAAACATCATTAACATGGCCCCATAAGATACCTTGAGGGAAGGTACCCACATACCAAATTTAAAAGAATCCGTTCAGGTCCAACAGTTACTGTCCGGGAATCCAATTTTACCTTGGCCCACAGGTCTAAATCCGCTAATGGCCTACAAACCGCTCTGGATAAGCTGAGTGTGTATTGTTCCGAATGGAAAATTGGACTCAACATCAATAAAACTAAGGTCATGAAGATAAGTGGTAACGGTCACAAATGTAATATTAAATTTGCCTTCATGGGGAAAGTCATTGACATGGTCCAGCAATATTCTTATCTTGGTATAATCTTTAACTCCTCCGGCACTTGGTCACCCGCTATGAAGAATCTACATGACAGGGGATTGAAGGCCTTATATAAACTTCGCTCCTTGATGAGGGACGGGGAACTTGGTGTCCCCACAAGCCCAGCTGATCAGACCCATCTTGACCTATGAGTAGTAGCGTTAGTGGGAGATGAGGAACATTTCACCCGGATGTAGAGGTCATTTGGGGAGGATTTGAGGAGGAGAGGTCAAGTGCACTATAGTTCCGGCAGAATGACCAAAAAGCTACCTCCAACACAGGAGAGTTCCAATTGTTGCAGGGAATGTATTCCTCCGCGGTGATGCGGTCCTGGCGGTGATGCGGTCGCGGAAAAAAGCTTCCGCGGAGAAAAAGTAGTCCCAAGATAAAATGGTCCGATTGGGTCGAGTGAGGTATCAAAGTGAAGTATTCGTGAAGGGCCATATGATGGGCTGGGTGTGGGGTTGAAATATCGGCATTCTGCGCATGCGCGGTGGCCCAAGGGTATGAAAATAGCCGTTTTGGAGCTAGGGGAGTCCCTAATGGTCCAATGGGGTCGAGTGAGGTATCAAAGTGAAGCATTCGTGAAGGGGCATCTGCCTGGACTAGCGGCTCGGGCGTTGTCACCATTCTGCGCATGCGCAGACAGGGAATTGTGGGAAAAGGGTATGGAAATAGACGTTTTGGGATCTAGGGGAGCTCCTAATGGGCCGATGGAGTTGTATGAGGTATCCATGTGAAGCCTATGTGAAGGGGTATCTGATGGGCTGGGTGTTGGGTTGAAATATCGGCATTCTGCGCATGCGCGGTGGCCCAAGGGTATGAAAATAGCCGTTTTGGGATCTAGGGGAGTCCCTAATGGTCCAATGGGGTCGAGTGAGGTATCAAAGTGAAGCATTCGTGAAGGGGCATCTGATGGACTGGGTGTGGGGTTGAAATATCGGCATTCTGCGCATGCGTGGTGGCACAAGGGTATGAAAATAGACGTTTTGGGATCTAGGGGAGTCCCTAATGGGCCGATGGAGTTGTATGAGGTATCCATGTGAAGCCTATGTGAAGGGGCATCTGATGGGCTGGGCGTGGGGTTGCAATATCGGCATTCTGCGCATGCACGGTGGCCCAAGGGTATGAAAATAGACATATCCATGTGAAGCCTATGTGAAGGGGCATCTGATGGGCTGGGCGTGGGGTTGCAATATCGGCATTCTGCGCATGCACGATGGCCCAAGGGTATGAAAATAGACATTTTGGCGCCGACAGGGATCACTATGGGTCCGATGGAGTTGTATACGTTATTTATTCTGTATTATACAATCGGATACCCTTATAAAAAAGTACCATGGTTTTACCATGGTTTTCATGGTAATACCATGGTTTTACCATGGTTTTCATGGTAATACCATGGTATTACCATGGTAATACCATGGTACAGATGTACCATGGTGCAATGTACCATGGTTTTCATGGTAATACCATGGTACAGTTTGCACCATGGTTCAATGTACCATGGTTTTCATGGTAATACCATGGTAATACCATGGTACAGTTTGCACTATGGTTCAATGTACCATGGTTTTCATGGTAATACCATGGTACAGTTTGCACCATGGTTCAATGTACCATGGTTTTCATGGTAATACCATGGTAATACCATGGTACAGTTTGCACTATGGTTCAATGTACCATGATTTTCATGGTAATACCATGGTAATACCATGGTACAGATTGCACTATGGTTCAATGTACCATGGTTTTCATGGTAATACCATGGTTCAGTGTACCATGGTTTACTCTGTTGAACTATGGTAGCATCCTGGTAATACCATGGTACAGATGTACCATGGTTCAATGTACCATGGTTAAACTTAAAGATGTAATCAGCCTCAAAATGGATGGATTTTGTAACCTCTCCCCTGTGCGTTTTTTCAGCAGGGAAGATTACCAAAGCATCATATGTATTATATTTGACGATTGTGGGATCGTCATATACAACGAATGCAAGAATATCTTGTCAGAGAAATTTGTAACTCTGCCCGCTTCGACGGCTTTTCTGTCTCGCCATTGAGTGTGTGTTGTACGCGGAGAGGAAAATGACGTCACTGTGTGACGTATGAGTGACGTAGCGACGCTCACGAATTTGAATGCTGCACAGCTGCAGCCATGGGATAACGTCATGGCTCATGCCCACGGTTCGGTGATGTCGCATAGCGTACGTTGATAGAACGCACCATACGCGTATACGCTTGTTGACACGGCAGTGGAAAAATAAACGGCATGCCATGCTGTTTATTTTTAGAGATCAACTCCTTCTATTTTCTCGTGAATGGTGGAAACAAGTTTAGTTTTTTTGTGGTCAAATGTGTTTCATTTTGTACCTGTTGTAACATATGTCACTTTCGCCGAGTTTGAGAGACATCAATTTCAGCCCAGATTTGAGGCTGATTACATCTTTAACCTTGATCCACTATGGTAATACCATATTAATTACCTTGGTGCACAATGCATTGGCTTAACATACCATGGTTAACCATTCTGAACAATATTAATACCACGGTACATAACAAAAACCATGGTACTGTATAACATATTTAACCAAAATATTATTTCCTTGATTTTTTTGGCGTACTGTTGTTAGTGAAAAAAACAAACAAAACATGGGAAGGCTTTCAATTTACGAGAAATAAATGCATGAATGCAAAGTTATGCCTGTGAATAAAGTTGAATATCTGACAGAAAGGCTTAGAATTAAACGGTATATTTAAACAAATGATGTTTACAAAATATACTGATTGCGTTTACCTCTGGCGAATAACATCACGTGGTACAAGGCGGAAAAGAAATGTATCGATATTGGGTACTCTGAATGCTTGTCCTGGAACAAAAGACATTCTTATTTTCTTGGCTTGAATCAGTGGGACTTACAACATGTTTAATTGTCATCTCTGCATTAAGGATTATAAACAATTAAGGGAAGAGTTTCCCCGTAGTTCCCGGAAATAGGAATTAACATCTTCAACTCCGCAAAATTTGACCCTGCAGAGCTACGGCACAGGCCTTGCTTCGATGAAAAGCCACCCCACGAATAGGGAAATGTGACGCAAACTGAAACGTTTTCTAAACTTTAATACAGGAGAAATTTTATCAAAACTATTTGTCAGTTCATTAGTTGCCGAATAAATCCTACGTCGGATTTCGACTTCTCAGACAACAACAACAACACGTACAGTCAGGCTGACAAAAAAAAAGTGACATCGTGGCCGGGAATTTTTTTATGTCTTATTTTTCCGAACAGGCTGTTTATCCACTGAATATGTCCTCTAATATTCCGACATTCAACTCTAACAAAGATTCGAATGAAATTCCCTCTTTTAATAGTCAGGCTATTGTTGCTATACTTCGTTGATTTCCGTTGTTTTTCCGAATGGTCGATCGATTCCGATCGTTTTTGTGAAATCGAAAACGAGGCTACGACAAACATGGCGGTGAAAAAGTAAATTTCTGTTTGGTCTGTTTTGTCGCGAGTTCTTCGACCTGTAATGGGACAAGTTACCCGACCATGCAGTCCTCTTGTAAAACGACAGAATGGATTACTGTTCGTGATAAAGTTGAGTGAGATTCTAGCGTTAATTTAGGGTTCCTAAATCAACAGTAAAAGGAAGTGCCCCACGCCGTCACTGAGACCAGTCCTTCACACAGATTAATGTGGAAGTTAGATCAACATCAAGGCATCACTGTGACTGGAGCGCTCTATGGCACAGCGAGGAGCACGGCCATTGTTTAGCAGGGTACATTCGTCCCATTTGCACTCTCACAATAGCCTATCGTCCTATCAATAGAGACTGATTACTACAAACAGGATGCAGCGAGGCGTAAATTGGACTCTCCATGACGTTTGGCATTGTAAAATTGTTGATGGGCTCAATTACGATTCCAGCTGTTCCAGCCAAAGTTTTGAGATTCGGTGGTAAGTACTCTAATTAGGTATAGGAGGTGATTTTTAATAAGGACATTTACATGTCAACAAATTAAAGCACAATTAAGTTCTCCATAAATCAAGTACGATATGATATAAAACAGCATGTAGCTTGTCTTCATTGAATTTACGGAAGGGTCAAAAGTGTCCGAAATTGTGACTAGATTCTGTGAGGTTGCCATCAAATCTACACTGGTAATCTATGGCAACCTATTCCATAATTATTAACCTACTGTCATATTATTAGTGAAGATTTAGCGAAGCTAAGTAATCAAATTTCTTGAGTTGCGTTTTTCCTGAATTTGTGTTGCCATCTATATTGGGGTTTTTTTTTGTCTTTTTTAGTTTTCCATACCACAACGCCTTGTTAACAGCATCACAAAGAACGATGCTAGAAAGATGACCAATGATTTGCTACATGGCTTATACCCAGATGAGTACCTTGCCGCTCATTCAGTGACTGGCGGAAGGAGAGCTGGTGGCTTACCAACTAAGCCACCTATGGACCGTGGCGAAATAGACCAAATTACGAGTAAGTATATCAAGGATTTCAACCTGTCACTGGTTCGCTGTTATGTGTATGTTGTTTTTTTTTCATTTCTGCAGCTGTACTACTTACACCCTCAATTTGTAATGCCCATCGACAACAAGTACCGATCATGCAGTTGTAATCAGAATTTTAGTTTTGATAGCATTCCTAAAGATGAGTTCTCACGGTATGACTTCTAGTCACAAATTGTTGAAGTTGACTGTGTTGCAACATGAACATGTCATACAATTCGAGTTGCACGCAACATGTTCTATGCAGTAGAGCATGATCGACCTATTTCATGCGATTAGAATTCAGCAAAGAAGGGGATTTCTCTTTGGAATGGTTACATTGTGAGAATGGTAATGTACCTTAAATATAAACAGCAAATGATGATATTTTTTCCATGAGCCTTATTTCCAAACTCAGAAATATTAAGAACTATGCATCCTGCGTTCATCAAATTATTTATGTTTCATGTTTTTAATTTTGCAGAAACCGTGCAGAAGTTTTTTAAAGAAAAAACTGTGGCTGAGGTGCATTATTACATGCGAGAGTAACTCAACAACGTGGCCAAGACACTGAAGAGGAGACAAGACAAGAGACCACAAACATTATTATAGTAACACAGTTTACTTAAAATCTATTGTATTGCGCGCATGCAGTTTTAAATATCAGTTTAAATAAAGTCTATCTTATATTAAGTCATTCCTCTTGTGTTTTATTCACCGTTTCACTACCATTGTTGCTCATCATGAATGAAAACACATTGCTGATGATATAATTTTACACCTATGGAATGGAGCTTGTTTTGTCTAATTCCAGCTTAAAAGGATTGGTATTTTACTTGGATTGAAATCCAGCCAATCAACAAGGCGCCATCACACTTTATTGACCAATCAGATAACTGTAGGGCGCTCCTTTATAAAACATACCATGGTTATTACCATGGTAAAAACAATGGTGTTTTGGCCATTTTACCATGGTGTGGTGCATTACCATGGTATTTACCACAGTAGTTACGATGGTAAATACCGTGGTAATGTACCATGGTAAATACCATGGTAAATACCATGCCCAAAACACTATTGTTTTTACCATGGTTTTTACCATGGTAATAACCATGGTATTTTTTTATAAGGGATAGCGGTTGTCGTGAATAACAACAAGTTCAGCAATGTTTATATAGTTTATTATCCCCAATGTTACATCATACCCAGGCTGGGGGAGCCGCCCTGGGTGTGTTTAGTATGTTCACAGCAAAACAAATTGAAATATCAAACACCATGTTTTATTATTTAACGCACCGTCACATTAGGTACAAGTGTTTACTGAGCTCAAGTCAACGATCAGCATGTAGACATAGAGAGTATGTGCGGCATGTTATGGTATTCATCAGTGCGCGGGTGACGCATTCAACCGATGACGGTGGTCGGTCAGCTTGGTAAGGAAAAACGTGACATTGGTTACCCTCTCTACCACCCATTGTATGTTGGGGCGTTGACGATGTGCCCATCTCAAGGCATCCACGGTGTCCAGTATCTCCAGCATCGTCTCTAGTGACCTCCGGTTAATAATGGTGAACGGCTGGTCAGACACATAGTGGCGTTCGTCTCCCCGGGCTTATCTTCAGTAGGAAGTTGTCGCTCATGCCATGGTACCGGGGCATGAATCAACCGTCGGTGTCGCAGCAACTGACTGCGTCGTTTGAAGAGTTGACCACAATCCTCGCATGGACGCTTGGGTGGCCCATGAATTGAACGTTCGTGGCGCAGTAACTGATCCTCCCGATTAAATGACCGTGCGCAGGTTATACAAGTATACCGTGCATCGTTGTGGGTGGAGGGCTTCGTGGCGTCGTAAATTATCTAGACGAGTAAACTGCTTCTGGCAAGTTGTGCAAGTGAACATCTTGGTGGAATCGCCCAGAAAATGTTCGATGTTGTCAGGCGTATGACTCGAAACCGTAACGCTGGGGTCCGGCTGGATATCCAGGCTCTTCTGAACTGTGGGTATAGGCGGGCTCTCCTTCATCGCATCACCAGTGGCGTTCGTCTCCCCGGGCTTATCTTCACTGGGTCTGACCTTCCGCGGCTCCTCTTCAGTAGGAAGTTGTCGCTCATGCCATGGTACCGGGGCATGAATCAACCGTTGGTGTCGCAGCAACTGACTGCGTCGTTTGAAGAGTTGACCACAATCCTCGCATGGACGCTTGCGTCGCCCATGAATTGAACGTTCGTGGCGCAGTAACTGATCCTCCCGATTAAATGACCCTGCGCAGGTTATACAAGTATACCGTGCATCGTTGTGGGTGGAGGCCTCGTGGCGTCGTAAATTATCTAGACGAGTAAACTGCTCTGACAAGTTGTGCAAGTGAACATCTTGGTGGAATCGCCCAGAAAATGTTCGATGTTGTCAGGCGTATGACTCGAAACCGTAACGCTGGGGTCCGGCTGGATATCCAGGCTCTTCTGAACTGTGGGTATAGGCGGGCTCTCCTTCATCGCATCACCAGTGGCGTTCGTCTCCCCGGGCTTATCTTCACTGGGTCTGACCTTCCGCGGCTCCTCTTCAGTAGGAAGTTGTCGCTCATGCCATGGTACCGGGGTTTGAATCAACCGTTGGTGTCGCAGCAACTGACTGCGTCGTTTGAAGCGTTGATCACAATCCTCGCATGGACGCTTGGGTGGCCCATGAATTGAACGTTCGTGGCGCAGTAACTGATCCTCCCGATTAAATGACCCTGCGCAGGTTATACAAGTATACCGTGCATCGTTGTGGGTGGAGGCCTCGTGGCGTCGTAAATTATCTAGACGAGTAAACTGCTTCTGGCAAGTTGTGCAAGTGAACATCTTGGTGGTTGACAGAGTGTCTGATGAAACGGCAAGGCCGCTTCCCTTTTATAGCACGCTAGCTGGTAATCTATTTTTAGCACACTCTACCCCAAGTCGAGGATCAAGACTGGTGTACTGGTGTACGACTGAGCCGCATTGCGCGCGCGCGCATGAAGACCCTCATACATACCCCAATGCAGGCGCAGACGCGAAGTGCCCGGATGATAGACACGGACGTCACCGATCCGAAAAGACACGGACTTTACCGAAAAGACACGAAGGTGAACGCCATTGTGGAAAAACCCCACAGACAGGTTATTACATGCATTCCTATGATGTTCACAGGTTATTCACGTATAATAAAAGGATTGACCTGTAATCTGTGTTGCTGTTGCTCTCTTTTTTGGACTAACCCATCAGAATAGTACGTATCACGGACTACACCCGACGTCTAGACGCGCATGTGTGACCTGGTCTATAAAACACGTCTCTCTGGATCCCACACCTTCATTTCTACGGTTGCAGAGCCATGACGGAGATCCAGCCCTATGCGACTCGCATTTTACAGCATGCCACCGTGGTGAATTCACTCACGGGTTACCGAGCAGTGGTCCGGTCCATATTTGCAGATGGCGACGACAACGAGGGGCGACGCCAGATCCTGAACGAGTTCATAGAAGCGGTCCTCGACAGAGTGCACTCGATGGAGAGGTGTGCCATCACTCACCACTACTGGACTATGACAGCCATCCTTGATGCTCGGGCTATGGACCACGAGCGCTCACGCTGAAACCAGCGACGGCTGGTTGGCCTCACAATAGTCTGTGCCCTATTGACCCTGGCGCTGTGGCATTGACAGTGGCACCTGACTATAAATACGAGGGTCAGACACAGTGTGTGTCATTCACCGTTCGACATTGGAGCAAGCATGTCACCCGTCCTACGAGCCATCCTTCCCCTTACACCCCGGGTGGGGTTACACGTCTATGAAGATAAAGTCACCCTCGTGGAAGACCGTGGAGATGTTTGCTGGTCGCGCGCTGAGACCGTATCGAATACGGTTACGCTACACCGTGACGGCTGGACCAAATTTAAACGGGTGTTGAGCGGCGAGCTCGACGGACACCTCATCCACATAGACAATGCCATCTACGTATACCGTGGACCTTCTTCCCACGCCTGGGCCGCTACCAAGACCCTACGCGAAGCTTCACCCTAGACCCCGGTCTGTGGACAGCCTTCGAGAAAGTGGTGCCTATCGTGGACCAGCTGTTTACACCGGACGAGCGGTCATCAGACGAGTTGGAGTGGGCTCGTGCCCTGAGAGAAGCAGCGGCAGAACCCAATGAACAACTGTCTAGCCATGAACCCGACGACGATGCCATTGATTACCCGGCTAGACTCAGTCAGCCCAGTGACATGACCAGCTGATCCTTTGATCTCACGGGGTTCTCCCTATAAATACGAGAGACAGTCAAATCTGGTACCATTCACGTACTGACCATGACGGAGCATATAATACTGGCGTATCTCAGCTTAACCCCCGAGGTTTTCCTGCACGTGTATGCGGATAAGGTCGATATCATGGAGGAGGTGGGAGACATCTGTGATGCGGACCCTACACAACCGTGCCCGGCCCACATTCGTCTGTCCCGGGAGGGCTGGACCAAATTCAAACGGGTGTTGTCTGGTGAACTGGACGGCGACCTCATCCACTTGTGTCACGATGTGTACATCCGACGCGGCCCTTTCTTTGCTCAATTGGGTCGGCTAGATGGAGGTACAGTGCATTTTACCCTTCACCCTGATCTATGGTCTGCATTGGAAGATGCCGTGGTAGATGTGGATCAAGTGCTTATCAAGCGGTCATCAGACGAGTTGGACTGGTCATTTGCCATGGACAATGTGCTGGCAGAAGCCAACGAAGAAAATCAGAAAGAAACTCCGGCCCAAGATATACCCGTTATAAATAAACGATAGAGCCAGGGTCCATCATCATTTGTCACCATGAAGCGCTGGGAGAAGGTGTTGGATAACTTATACTACAGTCCCGACAGTCCGGCGGCCTATAGTGCATTGTCGGCTCTCTATCGAGCGGCCAAACCCCAGGGGATACAACGTGCCCAAGTCCGAGATTGGTTAAGAAAACAAGACACCTATACCTTACATCGATCTGTCCGTCGCCATTTTCTACGGAACCGGGTCATCGTGGGAGGAATAGATGCCCAGTGGCAAGCGGATTTGGTCGATATGAGCGCCTTTGCCAAACACAACGATGGGAATCGGTATATCTTGACGTGCATCGATATCCTATCCAAGTATGCGTGGGTGGTACCCATCCGGACGAAAACGGGGGCGAATCTCATAGCGGCGTTCAAAGCCATCTTCAAGACCGGGCACAAACCTTTGTATTTGCAAACCGACGAAGGCACGGAATTCCTCAACAGACCGTTCCAACAGTTTCTGAAAGCCCAGAAGGTGTTTTTCTTCCATACGTACAACGAGACCAAGGCTTCCGTGGTGGAAAGGTTCAACAGGACATTCAAAGGCCGCATGTATAAATATTTCACCTATAAGAATACAAGGCGGTACATCGATGTTCTCCCGAAACTTGTGAGGGGTTACAATCGAGCCTATCATCGGAGTATAGAGAGAGCCCCCATTACCGTGACCCAACGCAATGAAGCCCAAGTCCGGCGTGTCTTGTACCCGAGGCCATCGCAGCGAACGCCGAAGGCGGTGTACAAGGTCGGGGACCCTGTACGGATCAGTAAAGTCAAGGGCAAGTTCGTGAAAAGATACTTGCCCAACTGGAGCGATGAGCACTTCCTGATTAAACGGCGCCTACCCCAACAGCAGCGAGTCTATGAACTGGAAGATCTCCAAGGGGAACCGTTGCTAGGGACGTTTTACGAGACGGAATTACAGCCTGTCGTAAAAACACAGCAAGACTACTACACGGTGGAGCAGATTTTGAAAACGGAACGTCGGCGTGGCAAACTGTTTCATTTCGTCAAATGGCAAGGCTGGCCCAGTTCCTTCAATTCCTGGGTCGCTGCCAACCAGGTGAAACGACTATAAAGCCAGACACCACTGCCGTCATCCTTCATTCCACGTTCGACCACAGTGCTATGGACAAACAGCAGCTGCCTCTGAACACAGCGTCTCCCAAAACGCGCAAAGCGCAAGTGGGCTTTGTGGTGATAGTGCTAACCCTGCTGAGTGTGTTGTACGGAGGTGTGTTTTACGACGTAGCCTATGTCAGCACGTTACTTAACCAACTGAGAACACCAGCCACCAGTGAAACCGGTCTACAGATAGCACCAGTCAACCCCGTATCGAGCCCAGTCACCACCACACCCCGTGTACAAGCCACGTCGAGCTCCACACCAAGCTCCACATCTACACCAAGTACACCCAGTACGTCTGAAAACCCACCGGATTTCATCCCTCACAGTGAACAGACAACGACGACCGACATTGTACCCACCACCACCATCATCACTCGCAGTGAACAGACAACGACGACCGACGTTGTACCCACCACTCCAGTTCACTCGTACGAAATTTACAAGAGCGGGTTACCACGACAGCGGATACACCTCGAACCATGGACCCTCGGTGACAGCATCCCTTCACGTGTCTCATTGCAGGACCGACGGGCTCCGGCAAAACGCACTTCGTCCGGAAGCTCCTTCAACACGCCGACAGCATGATCACCCCACCCATTGCCCGAGTCGTGTGGTGTTATGGAGAATGGCAGGAAGCGTATGCAGCAATGCCCCACATCACGTTCGTGGAAGGCCTACCCAACCTGGCCGATTTGGAACCGGACACCTTGGTGGTTCTGGATGATCTCATGGCGGAGACGGATGCGCGGGTCACCCAACTCTTTACCAAAGGCAGCCACCATCGACGGCTCAGCATCATCTACATTGTGCAGAATCTGTTCAGTAAAAACAAAGAACATCGGAACATCAGCTTAAATGCCCACTACCTGGTGGTCTTCAAAAACCCGAGAGATACCACTCAACTGCTGCACCTGGCGAGACAGATATATCCCGGCCGAACACCGTTTGCGTTGGAAGCCTTTAAAGATGCCACAACCCCTCAGCACGGGTATATGCTCTTCGACCTCAAGCAAGCCACCCCCGACCACCTTCGACTACTGACCGGCATCTTTCCCGGAGAGACCCACCACGTGTACATACAAAAATAATGTAAACACATCCACAGTGGCGCCCCCAGCTGGAGTGTGTGTTTGATGATGGGGATAATAAAAAGAATGAATACCACAGCAGGGTTGACTTTGTCTCTGAGGTAGATAAAAAGAGCAGAGTTGTGGGTTCTAGCATTAGTTGTACATGATGTCTGCGCGAGTACGGAAGCACGCTCCCACGCTCCGTGTATTGAAGACGGCCCCACCCGAGTTGGTTCGAACCATTGTACGCGGTGCGGACCCTGACCTTGTACGCTGTCTGTGCGAGATCGGGTACAACCTGTTAAAAGGCAACGTACCACTGACTCCGGCTCAGAAGACCAAGCTGACCAAGCATAAGACAGGTCTCCGAACCCTAGTCCAGAAGCGGGTCCCTCAAACACAAAAGAAAAAGGTATTACAGAAAGGCGGCTTTCTCGGGGCCATCTTAGCACCGTTGGCCGCTTCCGTGTTGGGTCCAGTATTGGGTGGACTCTTCGGCCGACAATGAACCACACGAAAAAAATGGTCCTCGTCGAACCACGATTCCTTCAAAACCTCCAATCGCCCTACCCTGTCCCACCTACGGTGAAGACCATAAACACCCTCGATGGAGAGATGCAACAGATCTTACAGAGACCGGGGTTAAGCGACAGTGAGAAAGTACAACGGTACAATGAGACGCTTCAACGGTACATGACGTTCATGGACCAATACAAAACCCTCTCTACCCCACCACCACCACCACCACCACGTGACACACCGCCGACCTCAGCACCGCTCCAACAGCCGCCATTACCAGGGGTACCACCCACAGCCCCACAGTGGGTGGAAGACGAAGTGCTGAAGAGTGTACCTGCATCGTTCAAGAAACAAGCTGGCCTGGTATTACAACGGATGAAACAGAATCCTAACATGACTTGGAATGATAAAGGCGAACTCTTGGTACAGAATCAGGTGGTCCCCGGGACCCACATGACGGATTTAGTGAATGACCTGATGCGTAAACGCAGATCGCACACGGATCCTCGAGGATGGGAGGTCTTTGCTCAAGGCTTGAAAGACATGCATGTACCACAGGAATTGGTGGGGAACCCCCACCGCTGGGCCTTTATGCAGCGAACCCAGCAATCGCCGAGTCGGCACCACTACCTTCTTGGGAATCCGACTGGGAACCGGAGTCACCCCCCAAAACTCCACCACCACAACGGGCACCTTCTTTTCAAACCTTTAAAAAACCACCCTTGATCAGGACACCCCACATCTCCAGAGCCGTGACACGTAGCAAGTCAACGCGACGAACACGACGCCGGACACAACCACCCAAGGCCTGGAACACCTATTAAAACCAACAGCAGCAGCAGGACAGCTCAGTCGCCATGTTTTACCTCACCCTACCCAGTAACAGTTCGCTGGATGTGTTTCCTGACAACACCTTGGCCAAGTACGTGACCCAGTTACCGCAACCGTTGCATTTACCTGGACGATGGGAATGTGGCCTCGTGGATATCCAATACCCTTACTCGTGGTACAACGTGCGAGCCAATGAAGTGTGGTACGACGTGACCTACGAAGGAAAAGACACCCGACTCACCCTCCCCGAAGGCCAATACGATACTCCCAAGGAGTTCATGGGTGGGCTGTCAAGACTGTTGCATTATAAGGCTCTACGGGAGGTCACAAATACTTCAAAACCCATCAAAGCCTATCCCTTCAAGAATCACGTGAACTTCGATTACAACGCACACAACGACAAGGCAGAGCTTATGGTCTCCGCCAACGCGAGTGTCGTACTGAGTCCTATCCTACAGCAAATGCTGGGTTTCGATCTACGCACGTTCGCTGGTCCCACCGCCCACCAAGGCGAGATCCCGATGGATATGAAGTCGGGTTTGCACGGACTCTACGTCTACTCGGACGTGGTGGACAACCACATCGTGGGCGATATCAACACACCTCTGTTACGGGTGGTGCCCATTAAAAAGTTGTATGGAGATCAAGTCACCCACAGCTTCACCCACATGCTCTACCTGCCCGTACGACAAACCCACATCAACACGATCACGGTGGATATAAGAGATGACACGGGACGACCGGTGGCATTCGAACGCGGGAAAGTGGTGATGACACTTCATTTTCGACAAGCACGTGCTCCCCACTTTGCATAATGAAGGTGCCTTACGAGTGCGATGCACGCAGCTATATGGACTATTATGCCCAACAGGCCGGGGGTGGCTTTCCGATTTTTAGTGGTGCACGCATGCAACGTGGACATGGACTGGGGAACATACTCGGGAGCATCGTCAAAACGTTCCTGCCCTTGGTGACGCGTGGGGTGAAAGCAATCGGCAAACAAGCGGTACGCAGTGGACTGCAAGTGGCCGGTGATGTCTTGGGGAGTACGGCACCCAAAGAAGCCTTGAAACGGCGGGCCAAAGAAGCGGGAAGCGTCTTGGTGGCCAAAGCACAACGCACCGTAGGGAATAAAAGACCTGCCCCACCGAGACGACGCACCAGTCGACGACCGACCCAGCGACGACGCACATCAAAGACCCGGGATATCTTTTCTTAAACATGTCCTTGATCCACGCCGAGTCCTGCCCCTCCACCAACAGTGAATTTGATTTGTGGACCGTCCCGCCCACACAGACCAGTGCCGAACAAGGATTATGGGTGGAACATCTCCCGCTGTCCAGCATCAACGCAACAGGGCCCATCGAGTTCACCATCAGTAATGCGGACACGGCCTATGTGGATTTAGCCCATACATACTTGTATGTGAAAGCCAAGATCGTCAATGGAGATGGCACCAGAATCGCCGACCAAGCAACGGTGGGCCCGACGAATCTCTGGCTGCACTCGATGTTTCAACAGGTGGATATTTTTCTCAGCGACAAGCTCCTCAGTGACTCGACCAACACGTACCCCTATCGAGCCTACATCGAGACGCTGTTGTCGCATGGACGAGAGGCTAAAAAATCTCAACTGACAGCCGCTTTATTCTACCAGGACAAAGCCGAGCACATGGGTGCAGAGAACGACAATACGGGATATAGCAAACGGAAGGCTTTGACCGCGAGCGGCGTATCGGTGGATATGATGGGTCGACTGCACGCAGACATGTTCATGCAAGACCGATACCTCTTGAACAAGATCCCCATCAAAATCCGACTGATACGGGCGCCTCCGACCTTCGCCTTGATGGCAACTAACGTAGAGGCGCATGCAGCTGACTATAAGATTGTCATCGAAGACGCAGTCCTGTATGTCCGAAAAGTGAAACCGAATCCAGCCGTTCAATTGGGACACATGAAAGCCTTGGAAACAAAACCAGCCCAGTACCCTATCCGGCGTGTACAAACCAAAGTGTTCTCTGTGTCTGCTGGAAATATGAGCGCCAACAAAGAAAACCTGTTCCTGGGGGAACTACCCAAGCGATTGATCCTGGCCTGTGTGGAAAATACCAGTTTCAGTGGAGCCTACCCAGAGAATCCGTTTGACTTTAAACATTTCGGCATTAATTTTGTGGCCCTGCATGTGGATGGACAACAGGTGCCAGCCACGGCCTTAACACCGAACTGGTGTTAACACCGAACTTTGGGCGCGCGAATTTCATTCGAGCCTATCAGAACCTGTTTACAGCCACCGGTCAAATCAACCAGGACGAAGGGAATTTCATCAGTCGGGAGGACTACGGGAACGCATACACGTTGTTCTGTTTCGATTTGACCCCTACCTTAGAGAACGACCATCAGCTGGCCCCCGCCAAGCAAGGCAATTTACGGTTGGAAATCCGCTTTCTACGGGCCCTCCGGAGCACCGTCAATGTGATCTGCTACGCCGAGTTTGACAACACCATTCAAGTGGACAAGGCGCGCAACGTGCGGTGTGACTTCTCCGCCTAACATGGGTACAGACCAGATAACCACCGTGCTGGAGAATGACCCAGAGACACGTATGGTGTTTCAAGGGGTGTTCGCCCGAGATGTGTTCCCATTAGACCGTATGTATCCTGCTGCTTACGTTCTCAACACGGACCCGATGGATCGGCCCGGTGAACATTGGGTAGGCGTGTACTTGACAGAACAGCAGGGCGAATACTTTGACCCGTACGGCCTGCCACCCCTTCATCCCGATTTAACAGACTTCATGGATCAAGGCACAGAGACGTGGTGTTGGAACAGTCAAACGTTGCAAAGCCTGACCAGTAGCGTGTGCGGACAATATTGCTTGTTTTACCTGTACCATCGATGCCGGGGAAGACCCTTATCTACCATCGTACAGATGTTTGACGAGTACCCCAAGGCCGAAGATCGAGATGTACTCGTATATGACTGGGCCGCCCATCATTTCAATGTAGAAGCCCCGTTCTGGGCTTGAATTCTTTCAATGTACACACGCCCGCTGTTCTGGGCTTAAGTTTACAAGCCCCCTGTTCTGGGCTTCAGTTCTTTCAATGGACAAGCCCCCTGTTCTGGGCTTCAGTTCTTTCAATGTAAAAGCCCCTTGTTCTGGGCTTCAGTTTTCACGTGGTTGTTCTCACATTGTTGTTGTTCACTGAATAAAAAAATGAGATCTCACCAAAAAACCCTGTCTTGTGTGTTTTATTCATAATGCATAAATTCCCAATGTGGAGATTCAGTCAAACTGAAATCAGTGGTGTAGGATGGGGCCAAAATGTAACCCATCAATGTTAGAATGCAAGCGCACTATAGTAAAATAGAGAGCCAATGAAATCCGCCCACAGACCAAGTACGTGTTTTGGTCTAGGTTTGGAGCGGGCATTTCATTGAGGTGCGTGTAAAGGAAGACGGTGAGTGAAGACTCGTCCAACACGTATAGATTAAGTTTATTACTATAAGTTCTATGTATTTTTAAATCGCTGATTGGTGCAAATGGAACTGCCCATCCTTCCCAGGTTAATTTACAATCCCCTTTTCTTTGACCTTTTGATCCGGCATGCTTCCGCGCACTGCCGGTGATGACGCGCACTTCCGGAGAACCCGCGCGCGCGCGCTGCGGCCGGGGCGGGCCGGGGCCGGGACCGGGAAAGTTGGAGATAGTGTTTGAGCATTCTGAAAAACCGGAAGTGACGTCACACACACTTGCGCAGACCCACCAAACTACGTGAACGCCATTGTGGGGAAAACCCCCAGTACATGACAGACACAGACAAGTCTAGACATGTCCAAAGGTCACGC
The DNA here is from genome assembly GCA_036873755.1 of Hanleya hanleyi. Taxonomy (NCBI): domain Eukaryota; kingdom Metazoa; phylum Mollusca; class Polyplacophora; order Lepidopleurida; family Hanleyidae; genus Hanleya; species Hanleya hanleyi. Next base: position 12,566 of record JAVTVY010015831.1, on the reverse strand, counting down.
CCCATTCACCCAAACCGGAAGTGACGTCACAACCCACGTGACCTGCGCAGCAGAATGGAAACGACACCCTAGTCTAGCCCCCTCACCTAGGCTTCACATGGATACCTCACTCGATCCCAGCAGCCCATGAGGAGCCCACCTAGACCCCCAAAACGTCTATTTCCATACCCTTTGGCTACCGCGCATGCGCAGAATGACCCTATTTCTACGCCACATCCACGCCATCAGATGCTTCATTACATAGGCTTCACAAGGATACCTCACACGACCCATTCGAACCGTGAATAGTCCATCTCTACCCCAAACACACACCCACACACACCCCCAAAAATGCCTGCTTTCTATACTACGGCCAGTCTGCGCATGCGCAGACTATTGACAACGTACGAACCATTAGTGTAGTCAAGTGCTCCTGCATGAGAGCTTCACATTGATACCTCACTAGACCCCATCGGATCATTAGTGGCCCACCTAGATCCCAACACGTCCACCCCGTATGGACCAATACACCCATAGCCATGCAGTATAGGCCTATGGGCCTACCCAGGCCTCGGTGATTTTTTTCAAAAATTTCACCGTTTCGTGCCGGGACACTTCCTATCATGTTTGTCTTGACGAGACTAAGAAAACAAATCCAAACAACCATACCGCAAATGTCTAGAAGTAGGTTTCCCAGTGGGGCAAACATTGGTCCTATACCTCTAGTATGGGACTATATGGGTCTCCCTGAACTTTTTCCAAAAATTTCAACGATTCGCTCCGCGACACTTCCTATCATGTTTGTCTTGACGAGACTAAGAAAACAAATCCAAACAACCATACCGCAAATGTCTAGAAGTAGGTTTCCCAGTGGGACAAACATTGGTCCTATACCCCCAGTATGGGACTATATGGGTCTATATGGGTCTCGGTGACTTTTTTAAAAAAATTCACCGTTTCGCTCCGGGACACTTTCCTATCATGTTTCTCTTGACGAGACTAAGAAAACAAATCCAAACAACCCTACCGCAAATGTCGAAAAGTAGGTTTCCCAGGATGGTCCTATACCCCCCATACTCCATATAGGCATTTTCCCGTAATTTAGGATAAAGTCCGTGTTCCGTATTTTTTCAGGAAAAATTTTACATACACCCACCCTGGAACTAGAGGGAGATAACTCTATTGATAGGCAAGTCCCAATAAGCCCGGCGACCTATATACCCCCATACCCCATATAGGCATTTTCCCGGATTTTCGATAAAGTCCGTGTTCCGTATTTTTTTTCAGGAAAAATTTTACATACACCCACCCATGACTGGATGCCCCTTCACCTAGGCTTCACATTGATACCTCATACAACTCCATCGGCCCATTAGGGGCTGCCCTAGATCCCAAAACGTCTATTTCCATACCCTTGGTCCACCGCGCATGCGCAGAATGGTGACAACGCCCGAGCCGCTAGTCGGATCAGATGCCCCTTCACGAATGCTTCACTTTGATACCTTACTCGACCCCATTGGTCCATTAGGGACTCCCCTAGCTCCAAAACGTCTATTTCCATACCCTTTGGGCCACCGCGCATGCGCAGAATGCCGATAGTTCAACCCCACACCCAGCCCATCAGATGCCCCTTCACGAATGCTTCACTTTGATACCTCACTCGACCCCATCGGACCATTTTATCTAGGGACTACTTTTGCTCCGCGGAAGCTTTTTTCCGCGACCGCATCACCGCCAGGACCGCATCACCGCGGAGGAATACATTCCCTGCAACAATTGGAACTCTCCTGTGTTGGAGGTAGCTTTTTGGTCATTCTGCCGGAACTATAGTGCACTTGACCTCTCCTCCTCAAATCCTCCCCAAATGACCTCTACATCCGGGTGAAATGTTCCTCATCTCCCACTAACGCTACTACTCCTATGGGTCCGAAATTTGGGCTTTTGGGGGTATTAACGCGCGTCAAGTGCATAAATCATTCGGCCTAGAGAGGTTTATCGATCAGCTGCCCTGTGAAAAATTGAATTTGCAGTTCTGTAAGTACACCCTTGGTGTTAATAGAAATGCTGCCAATGCGGCAGTACGCGGTGACCTCGCACGATATCCTTTGGGCATTGAGATCACCATTGCCATGCTGAATTATCATGACCATATAAAGCAGAGCAGCAATAATTTGTTAAATGCTGCATATGAAGAATCGGACCGCCTTAGCAAGGATGGGTATACGTCATGGATTAAACGTAAAAACGTAATATTGAACGAGTTAGGAATATTGAATGATCATAACGGCCAAACTGCGCCCATTAGGCAAAAACTGCAGACACGATACGATGATTTCTGGAAGACGACCCTCGACTCAAATCTTGGTAACAGTAGGGGCAAGCTTCTCATATACAAGCAATGCAAGTCTACATTTATTTTGGAAGATTATTTATTAGATGTTAAAAAATTCCTTGACCGTTCCAGTATTGCCAAACTTCGCACCAGCAATCACAAACTTGAAATTGAGACTGGTAGATATACAGTGCCTTTCACTACTAAAGATAGGCGTTTTTGTCATTGGTGCCGGGCCTCTGGGAGTGAACAAATCGGAGACGAATTTCACTTTTTGATGGAGTGCCCCAGATGGACTGATCTCCGTGGAAAATTACTAAAAGCTGTGGATGATGTATGTCCGAGGTTCCATCTGCTCGACATACATTCACAGATGATATTTATGATGTCAGCTGGCGGTACTGTCTCCAAACAACTTGGAAAATTCTGTTCTACCGCTTTCACCTCTATGGCCGCCCCATAGTCCACCGTGTAAGCCGTATTAAGTGTTATGAATAATAATAATAATAATAATAATAATAATGAACTTTATTTTACTTCGATGACCCGTTCAGCCAATAAGGCTGATCTTCCACGGGGTCGAAACAGAGTGGCTCCCCTGAGATTGTGTATAGACTTATAGTGCTCAAGCATGTGGTTTGAGTAGTTGAAATGTTTGTAGATTATGTTATTTGTTATAGTGCTTAAGTGTTAGATTGTGCTGTCCCTAGGTTACATCATATAGAAAGTAGTTTTGTGATATTACCTATAGCTAGTCCAAACTCCGTTGTTAGCCGTCCTCATATATACCATGTCTTGTCTGTATACTCTATATGTGCACTTGACCCGAGACGGGTGTGAATGTGAATAAATACAATATATGTATAGGCAGATAGGCAGATAGGCATAAAAAATAAGCCCAACCGAGATCTTTAGGCAAGATTCCTTGACAGTGGAAATACAAAATGTTAACTTGGTCTACCGGTGGCGCCACCTATGAGCAGATCGACAAGAAAAACAATCCCAAGCGAAACCTTCAGGTATTAGGTACATGTATTCATATACCAAACTTGGAAAGAATTCATTCAAGTTTTAAAAAGTTATTGTCCGGAAAGATAATTTTAAATTTTCCCCCAGTTGGTGCCACCTATATGTGGGTCGGCATGAAAGACAATGCCAAACGAGAAATTGAGATGAGGTACCTACACACCAAATTTGGAATGAATCGGTCCAGGTTTTCAAAAGTTACTCTCTGAAAATACTTAACTTAGCTTTCAGGTGGTGTACGAATGTACGAATCAACACAAAAACATTCTCAAGGCAGATCTTGAGGCAAGGCACCCACACACCAAATTTGGAAAGAACCCTTAAGGTTTTCAAAAGTTATTGTCTGGAGAAGCAATTTTAACTTGGCCCCCAGGTGGCACCACCAAGAGGCGGATTGGCACGAAAAACGATTCCAAGCAAGATCTATAGACAAGGGACATGTTTACCAAATACAAAAAACATGAGTCTGTACCTGTTGGGGTTGCAATTCATTGAGGGGTGGCAGAATTATACTAATATTGCAGACTACACACAAATTTCAACTTTCTGCCAAGATATATATTGGAGATATATATGATCAAACAATATATGAGGGTCGGGCGAGGGTTAGTTTGGGAGATAGAGGGTGCGGCTCGGTACCCTGGGGATGGGGGCATGCTCTCCTTGAGGGTAGTGGTGTGCTGACATGAAAGCCATAGAAAGCTCCCTGTACATGAAACAACCACACTGACAACTGCATGTGTCACAGATGGTAAATTCTGATCCGCGATTATCCTTTCCGTGTGCACCGGTAATTGGTTGTGCTGATTGGAATGTCCATACTTTCAACTTTGTTCGGTTTTGCGACGTTCGTGTTACATGAATGCTGCTGTGTACCGTGTTGAAAGTGTTATCTGAACACCGTTATTTACCGCGTCATGGATCACAATATTTGCATACTGGAGCTACACGTTGAGGCGATCACGTGAATTATTCCGATTTAACATACGTATAGGGTTCTGCTGGCAGTCTTTTTGTGTAAATCGTTGGTCGAGATATATTATAAATCCCCTGCCTCGGACCACTTCACGCTCTTGGTGTTGTACAATGTATTGGATCGTATATTTACTATAATGTTCTTCCCGTACATTTGTATAAAGTAAGCATATAAACGTCGTTTACGAATAACGTTGATAGCGTCTCTAAAGCGTCTGTTGTCTCATAAAGCATGTGTAAATTGAATTGACGCTCTTGTTGTTGAAGTGACTTAGCGTCTTCACGATTCTCGGTATTTGTCTTACAGGTTGTACACCTGTTACGCTAAATGATGAATAAAGTCAGACTTCAAACCGCACTTCAAACAGTGTCCAAGAGTTGTCATTACGCAATATGGCACCTGTCCGTACACGAATAAAACCCGTAACCGTGACACATGCCATCATCTGTCAGTCTGAAGAACCACAGGTTGAATTCAATTCAATTAGGGAAATTGATCATATGCGCAGTGTACACCCAAACTTTAGGAACTCAGTTGTAATTAATATAGTAAGTTACATGTGTGGACACAAATGGTTCGTGCAGAAGCTTTAGGGTAAATCATATGATGTGGAATACAATTATTTGATAGAAAAATTGAAGGAAATGTTGTCCTTCATTTAAGATGGCACAAATTCAAAAAAAAAAACAGGGGTTCGGTATTTCATATTTTACTTCTGAAATAAAATATGGTTCGTGAGCTTAAGTGTAAATCATATGATGTGGAATACAATTATTTGGGCAAGGCTTTGGTGTAAGACCTCCCATTGAAAAGGTAATATCCTGGACAAAAGACTGACAATACAACTTGCAGCAGATCCTTTGTCAATTATATTTCGCGAGTCTTACACCAAATCGTTGCCATTATTTGATAGCAAAATTGAAGGAAATGTTCTCCTTTATTTAAGATGACACGAAATACAAAAACCAGAGTCTCGGTACTGCGGGAATTTCCCCGCCAGTTATTTCATATTTTACTTCTGAAATAAAATATGGTTCGTGAGCTTAAGTGTAAATCATACGATGTAGAATGCAATTATTTGATAGCAAAATTGAAGAAAATGATGTCCTTTATTTAAGATGACACGAAATACAAAAACCAGGGGTTCGGTACTGCGGGGATTCTCCAGTCAGTTATTTCATATTATACTTCTGAAATAAAATATGGTTCATGCAAAAGCTTTAGGGTAAATCATATGTGGAATAGAACGATTTCATAGCAAAATTGAAGGCCCATTTTAACTGGAACAGACAAGAAGAAGAGAAACTCAGTGACGCCACCTTCAGGCAGATGTTGCTGAAATGCAGTAGCAACCGGGGTCCTGTCGCAAAGAATGCGTATGCTGAATTTCTGGAGAATCCAACAAAGCATTTGAAAGTTATCGCTTGCAAAGAATATCGCTTGCAAAGACATCCATGGATAGGAATGGACATGAAGAAGCGAGATCCAGTGGCGACACCTTCAGGCAGATGTTGCTGAAACGTAATAGCAGCGGCTGAGCTGGTGTCTTGTCGCAAGGAATGTGTGTGTCGAATTTCGGGAGAATCCGACCAAGTGTTTGGACGTTATCCCTTGCGAAAAAATTTAACGGGTATCCACGGACACAAAGAAGCAAGACCAAATGCAATACCAACTGGCGTCTTTCCTACAAAGCGTTTGGAAGTTATCTCTTGCGGAAAATTCAAACAGACATGCACGGACATACATTTGTACACGGACATCCACGGACACAAAGAAGCAAGAGCCATTTTAAAGTCCCCGGCCGCGTTGCGGCGGGGGACAAATACCATCCAACGTCCGCGAGACAAACTACTGCAGTTGACCCCGCACGAAGCAATTTGTAGGCCTAGTACCGTTATATGGAAATACTGGTACCTGTCCATATAGTGATAAATATAGCCGCGAGCGGCAATAACGGGTTCCAAGGTTTGACAATGTTGCCCCATCATGTTGAGTTTTCAACTATTGACCTAAAATAAATATGCTTAAAACTTGAGTATCAAATGAGCCACACAGCTGTGGAGTTTTGAGAAAATTGGTAAATAGTAACTATCTGGGCATCTTAGAGGGTAATGACCTTAAAATCAGCATCGTGGTGTTGTGAGCGTGACCTTTGGCTTAATGACCTTCATATTCCTACGAAGTAGGCTACCATCTGCAAATTGTCCGGTAGTCATTCAGTCATTGAGTGAGTCCATCCGAATCTTTTCGTCGGCAAAATAAGGAGAACCGTTGACATTAGAACCTTGATTTTTTTTTGCACGAAGGTGCATTAGGGGACTGTTACCAGCAAGTTGTGAGCTGACCTACTTTTGATGAAAATTTCTGGTGATTTTTGATGAAAATCACTGGCGATTCCGACTTGGGATGTGCCCATCTTAATATGGCCAGGATTTCAACTTTCCGGAAGGATTTGCAAGAGTTCAGTGCGCGTCGGAGTCCTAATGCCTACCCTACTTCGTAGGTCCTGTGACGTAGTCATACTGTCATGTATAGTACAGACAAGCTATTATCAGTGTCGAAGGGATTTGGTCTCAATCACATGAATAACATACCTGGAAAGTTTCGAGATGTTTGCTGAATCAGAGCCCAAGATACAGAACGGATAATTTTACATTCAGTTTCGGGGTGCTGATGATCACCAGCGAAGCGCCTTAGATTGCTCCGCCACCGAGGGCCCCCTTTTTTTCGGAATGGACACCCGGACAGATGTTCCTACGAAGTAGGCTACCATCTGCAAATTGTCTGGTAATCAGTCAGTCAGTGAGTGAGCGAGTCCATCCGAATCCTTTCGTCCGCAAAATAAGGAGAACCGTTGACATTAGAAACTTGGTTTTTGGCATGAACGTGCATTAGGGCATTGTTACCAGCAAGTTCTGAGCTAACCGAATTTTGATGAAAAGTTGATTTATAATTATTTTTTTATTATTTATTGATGGCTCAGCGAGTGCACTGTCATGCTTATCGGGAACCCTTGACTGTATGTTTCACTGTGACTTTTGAAGGTTCCCTGATACGGCATTTCACGTTGGACACACCGGTTCTCGTAAAATCACCGAAGTTAAGCGACTTTGAGTCTGGTCAAGACTAGGATGGGTGACCTCGTGCTGTACTGCTGGGCTGATAAGTGTCCAGGGTAATAGGAACTGAGGGCGATAATAGTTGCTACGCTAATGACTCACCAGCGGTGACATCTGGGAAAGTTAATAGTATCCACTGTCAATTAGAGACTGTTATATAAATTCTCTCACGGTAGCACATAGGGCCCCCAAGTCATCTCTCGAGTACACACTTAAATCATTTCAAACCCTACTTCGTAGGTCCTGTGACGTTAGTCACACTGTCATGTATGACAGTGGACAACAATTTCATGTTTCCAATGGGCAAACTGATTTGAATAAGAAGACCGAGCATTCATTCCGTGTCTGTCGATGGAATACGACTGTGTGAAATGAAACAACAATGTGGAACCGTCATATCCGCGAATTTGCACTAGAAAGTTTCCGCTTAAGCAAACATCACTAATGGCTTACACGGAATTTCGTGTTTTAAGTATGTTTAACATATACATATAATAGCGCAGAATAATGCAAATAAATAGATTTTGACCGAGTACTAATACTAGTGGACAAAGGGCGAACTGGTTGAAGGGATGAATGAATTGAATAAGAAATATCCACTGTGTGGTTCTCAGTAATACATGGAAACCTGTACACGCAAGGATATCGATTGAAAAGGGAACCCTACAGATATTCAGTATGGAATCTATTATGCTACCATGTTGGGCTATAGTCACTTGCTTGTGTTATTTCCTTCATTTTGTCCAAAGCCATTTGTGATAAGTACACTTTTGCTATAGTTTCCACCCTTCAACAATCACATCGTATTTAAAGTAATCAATGGCACTAAGGGTTACGCCATTAAGTTCAATTTTGGCTTTAGCATACGTCTCCTGTTTGCAGTGCAAACGGAAAAGTTTATTTTCATGAATTTAGCAATTTTAGTTTCCAGTTTCCAATAGTTTTTTTTTTTCAGTTTTAGGTCACCTCTCTCGGACGCCATAGATATCCTGATGACGTTTTTACGAATATTCAAATTTCCTGTCGAAAACGTTCCAGGTCCTCATGGTCTTTATATTTCCCTTTTGTCAGAAACAGGCCGAAGGCCTTTTCCAAGACGCTGTTGTCGTAAAAGTTTTTTGGCTGCTTCCCAATCGGTCAACGGCACTAAAAATACCGTGACCCTGATTGACCTGGGGTGCGTTCCATTTGGTACTTTAGTTAGCGGTCAGACACCATACACAGTTTTTGCTGTATCGATGCAAGTTGATCAATGGAAACCATCCTATTATAATAATTAGTGCGCAGTGATCTGCCCCGCGTATGACCCCACTGATGCTGTCGAATCGTGAATCGGCTAGTTGAAATATACCGGGTATCAACAACGAAGTTGTAGAACCTCATAAACAATTGTATATTTAGATAAATAAAGCGAAAGCCTGTGATCATCTGGACGGTATAATCAGTCGTATGTTTAACACGTGAATTAGTGGACTCTGTTTTATGTTCCGTACACAAATATCTGTCTACCTGCTTCGCAACTAAGACTTCATGACTTCATATATCTATAACTATCTATATATAACAGAATATTTGATTGGCTTTAAAACAAGCACTTTCATTCAGACTGTATAATATTTCGTCCAGTAAGACTGACTGTTTTATCGATCGTCCACGCGAGGGCCAATGGAGCCTAAAACTAACTCAGTTCCCCGCTATTTTGTGACAAAGTTTGACAGTTCTTTGACAATTAAAACATCATGACAGGCTCATCTTTGCATTTAATTACGGTCAATCGGTGAAATATTGGAGATACTATCGGGTGCAGGACAGATCGAGACGATTTCGGTTGAAAAATTGTCATAGAGATTTGCTGCAAACTTGAACATGCTGATCGTAATATAAGTAGTAGGTAGCCGGTATCCGTCACGTAAAGTGCCTCACTGCGCATGCGCGATGACGTCATTTGTGGGCGTGCGCATGCGTGAGTTTATGCAAATGAGTGGGCGTGGCCTTTTATGCAAATGAGGTCATTGGGTGCATTGGGTATATTCAAGATGGCGGCTTGTTTTTGTAGGTTAGGGGTGGTCGTATTCAAGATGGCGGCCAATTGCACTTGTTTGACCCTTCATTTGCATATTTTCAAGATGGCGGCCTGTTTTTTCTAGGTTAGGGGTGGTCGGATTCAAGATGGCGGCCTGTTTTTGTAGGTCAAGGACACTTGCACTTGTTTCGCGCCTCATTTGCATATTTTCAAGATGGCGGCCTGTTTTTTCTAGGTTAGGGGTGGTCGGATTCAAGATGGCGGCCTGTTTTTTTGTAGGTCAAGGTCAATTGCACTTGTTTCGCTCGTCCTCATTTGCATATTTTCAAGATGGCGGCTTGTTTTTTCTAGGTTAGGGGTGGTCGGTTTCAAGATGGCGGCCTGTTAATGAGTTTTATGCAAATGAGGTCATTGGGTGCATTGGGTATATTCAAGATGGCGGCTTGTTTTTTCTAGGTTAGGGGTGGTCGGATTCAAGATGGCGGCCAATTGCACTTGTTTCACCCTTCATTTGCATATTTTCAAGATGGCGGCCTGTTTTTTCTAGGTTAGGGGTGGTCGGATTCAAGATGGCGGCCTGTTTTTTTTGTAGGTCAAGGTCAATTGCACTTGTTTCGCGCCTCATTTGCATATTTTCAAGATGGCGGCCTGTTTTTTCTAGGTTAGGGGTGGTCGGATTCAAGATGGCGGCCTGTTTTTTTTTTGGCGGTCAATTGCACTTGTTTCACGGTCCTCATTTGCCTATTTTCAAGATGGCGGCCTGTTTTTTCTAGGTTAGGGGTGGTCGGATTCAAGATGGCGGCCTGTTGTCCAAATGAGGTCATTGGGTGCATTGGTACTATTCAAGATGGCGGCTTGTTTTTTCTAGGTTAGGGGTGGTCGGTTTCAAGATGGCGGCCCATTGCACTTGTTTCGGTCCTCATTTGCATATTTTCAAGATGGCGGCTTGTTTTTTCTAGGTTAGGGGTGGTCGGCTTCAAGATGGCGGCTTGTTTTTGTAGGTGCGTCCAATTGCACTTGTTTCGCGCCTCATTTGCCTATTTTCAAGATGGCGGCCTGTTTTTTCTAGGTTAGGGGTGGTCGGATTCAAGATGGCGGCCTGTTTTTTTTTTTGGCGGTCAATTGCACTTGTTTCACGGTCCTCATTTGCATATTTTCAAGATGGCGGCCTGTTTTTTCTAGGTTAGGGGTGGTCGGATTCAAGATGGCGGCCTGTTGTCCCCTCTGAAAATATGCAAATGAGGTCTCTGGGTTTTTCCCCACTGTTTTCAAGATGGCGGCCTGTTTTTTTGTAGGTCAAGGTCAATTGCACTTGTTTCGCTCGTCCTCATTTGCATATTTTCAAGATGGCGGCTTGTTTTTTCTAGGTTAGGGGTGGTCGGTTTCAAGATGGCGGCCTGTTGTCCCCCTGAAAATATGCAAATGAGGTCTCTGGGTTTTTCCCCACTGTTTTCAAGATGGCGGCCTGTTTTTTGTAGGTTAGGGGTGGTCGGTTTCAAGATGGCGGCCTGTTGTCCGCTGAAAATATGCAAATGAGGTCTTTGCCAACTCCCTGTATGACGTCACTTCCGGGTTTTTCACTAAAAACTACATCCAAACATAGAAGAGTTCCTAATGTTTCCTCTTAGACGTCCGTATGTTCAATCGCCGGTGGGTTTTCCCGCCCCGCCCCAGCGCCCCGCAGCGCGAGCGCGCGCGCCAGTTCTCCGGAAGTGCGCGTCATCCCCGGCAGTGCGCGCGCGGACGCGGGTCAAAAGGTCAAAGGGTCACCTCCAGGTCAGACGGTCCAATGTCCAGTGAGACAATGTTGCGGCATCGCTATAGTCAGAGCTTGAGCACAATAAAAAATTCTAGATTCTAGGGGATTCTAGATGAACCTGGGAAAGATGGGCAGTTCCATTTGGACCAATCAGCGGTCGAGAAAAAGAGCCAATCAGCGGTCGAGAAAAAGAACCAATCAGCGATCGAACAATCAGCCAATGGAATTGGGGTATTCACGGTGTGCTTTCGCTGACGTCCGCGCCTACATCTGGGTTCTTGTACACCCGGGTAATGTTTTTCTGGACATGGATGAGTTACCTTTGGCTCCATTCTAGGCCACTGATTGACTAATACGGTGTTCAAAGCCACTTTCATGCATTATGCTCATAGAACTTATAGTCATAATCTATACGTATTGGACGAGTCTCTTCACTCACCGTATACACGTACCTCAATGAAATGCCCGCTCCAAACCTAGACCAAAGACACGTACTTGGTCTGTAGGCTGATTTCATTGGCTCTCTATTTTTTACTATAGTGCTCTTGCCTTCTAAACTTGATGGGTTACATTTTGACCCATCCTACACCACTGATTTCAGTTTGACTGAATCGCCACATTGGGCATTGATGCATTAGGAATAAAACACACAAGACAGGGTTTTTTGGTGAGATCTCATTTTTTTTTATTCAGTGAACAACAACAACGTGAGAACAACCACGTGAAAACTCAAGCCCAGAACAAGGGGCTTGTAATTAACTGAAGCCCAGAACAAAGGGCTTGTACATTGAAGCCCAGAACAAGGGGCTTGTAAACTTAAGCCCAGAACAAGGGGCTTGTCATTAACTTAAGCCCAGAACGGGGCTTGTACATTGAAATGATGGGCGGCCCAGTCATAGACGAGTACATCGCGGTCCTCGGCCTAGGAGTACTCGTCAAACATCTGTACGATAGTAGATAAGGGTCTTCCCCGGCATCGATGGTACAGGTAAAACAAGCAATATTGTCCGCACACGCCACTGGTCAGGCTTTGCAACGTTTGACTGTTCCAACACCACGTCTCTGTGCCTTGATCCATGAAGTCTGTTAAATCGGGCTGGAGGGGTGGCAGACCGTACGGGTCAAAGTATTCCCCCTGCTCTTCTGTCAAGTACACGGCCACCCAGTGTTCACCGGGTCGATCCATCGGGTCCGTGTTGAGAACGTAAGCAGCCGGATACATACGGTCTAATGGAAACACATCTCGGGCGAACACCCCTTGAAAGACCCTACGTGTCTCTGGGTCATTCTCCAGCACGGTGGTTATCTGGTCTGTATCCATGTTAGGTGGAGAAGTCACACGGGACGTTGCG
>JAVTVY010015830.1:0-65472 GCA_036873755.1 Hanleya hanleyi | reverse complement strand
AGAGCGTTGAGACGAGCGTTAAGGTGTAACGATGGGCGTTGACGAACGTAATCGCATTTCGATGAATTAGTGTCAATTCCATGAAAATCAGAGCTTCTGAGCTAGTTCACAAGGGCGTTGAAGCGTTAAGCTGGGCGTGGGCGGGCGTTACTGTCTATAAAATCCCACGGCAGTGAGGAAGAACCTACCACCTGGAATCGTATTAATAGCTATGATGCGGTAATCGAAGACGCCGGACAGGATAACTTTCAACAGGCGTACATCCAAATACGCCCCAGTCTCAGGAAAACAGCCATGGCAATCTATGAACGGTATAGCCTGCTCTCGCTTGAAATGAAAGGCGATATTTCAATTATTTTGACAATGGTGTTACCACAGAGTACAAGCGTTAAATCTGTTTATGTTACGTTGAAGATGTTCCTGTGACTGAATTAACGAGGAAAGTTCAAACTACAAATAAAGAAAACGAAGGTTAGAAAAACTGACAGAAAAGTACTAATCCGGTGATATTGAGTGATGACGTCACTGTCATCAGAGCAGCCATCAACATTCGGTTGGCATATCTGATAGAGTATGTCGCAGCTAAACAGTTATGTGTAGAAAGTTTCAGTTTGTGTATAACCTATATATGTCGTGTCGGCCTTTGATACATATCATTTGATACTCACCAACTTGCCCAAATCAAGGTTTCAGGTAATTCCTTACAACGTCAATCAATTTTAATTAAGCCTATCTGGCCTGGGCGTTTTAGGACGTATCCTGTCCTGGGTGGGCGGGTGGGGGGCGAAATGGCCTCCCCTACCCCTTGAGCTATGGGGCTGAAACTTACCACACTATACCCTTGGGGTAATCTCTATCAGAAAATGTAAAAAAATTCAAGATGGCCGCTTCGATGATGTCACAGTGACGTCATGAAAAAAACGGCATTTTTGGTCGATTTTTCGGTCAGATTTTTCGATTTTTTTTATTTATGCAATTTCTCTGTGAAAAACTGCATGATAAATTAGTAATTAGTAATGTGATGTGAAATAGAATAGTTTTTGTCCTCTTTTCATCGCGGAAAAGCAGAAATTTTGAAGAAATATGACGAAAAAATAACTTTCCTGGTACCCCACGTGGTCGCCATCTTGAATTTACCCATTATTCTCTGCTCGTGGGGTCATGCAAATAGGGTCAAAATCACCCCAATATGATAAACGACAAAGTCACGGAGTTTCAGTTCTCCTTTTTTTGTCGTTCCGGAGATAACGCACAAAGTTTGGTAGAGGGGGCAGTTCGCCCCCCACCCCCCGCCCAGGCCAAGTAGGATTAACTAATTAGCTGTAACCGTGAATTTGTAATGCATTTTCATTGCTTATTATTCTCAACGAACTCATAGCAATATTTCATCCTCTTCATTGGCATTCATGGACCCCTGATTCAGTCCAAGGGTGATCGCCGATCTATAGGTGTGAATCAATTATTACATTTTGTTTATTTTGACGTCATGTTTTAATTAACAATTTTCGGAATGTTAACTTGGAAAGATATTCTGGTAACAAGTAGATTCGGATTCAGCACTCTTGAAATATGCTAAAACAACTTGTTACCAGCTTGTACTAAAAATGCCTCAGGAACATTTTCTAGAGTTTTTTTTTCTGAATTTTCCACCTGAGTAGTATACATTGCGTATATAGACTCGCATTGACCTCAACAATTTGCATATCACGTGACCTTTGACCATTGCGTCAGCCAATCAGAAGCAAGTATTTTTACCTCGTCGTGTATTCTTCCGCGGTGAGATGTGTATGACGTCACTTCCGGTCTGAGTGAATCGGGCGTGACCTATGCATGTACTGACTTGTATTTGGTGTTTTTCCATCACGGGGAGATCCCGTGATAGTTCAAGGTCATATTGAATGATAGGAATGCATGTACTGACCTGTTCATCCGGGGTTTACATCCGGGGACTTATATCCGGGTCCTTTAGTTGTTGTTCCATACGGGTTCTTGTACATCCGGGTTCACACATTGATGGGAACAGCCGGGTAGTTTAGGATTGACCTATATCCGGGTCCTCTAGCAATACCATTTATGGGATGCATGTACTGACTTGTATTTGGGGTTTTTCCACCACGGGGAGATCACGTGATAGTTCAAGGTCATATTGAATGATAGGAATGCATGTACTGACCTGTTCATCCGGGGTTTACATCCGGGGACTTATATCCGGGTCTTTTAGCTGTGTGTTCCATACGGGTTCTTGTACATCCGGGTTCACATATTGATGGGAACCGCCGGGTAGTTTAGGATTGACCTATATCCGGGTCCTCTAGCAATACCATTTATGGGATGCATGTACTGACTTGTATTTGGGGTTTTTCCATCACGGGGAGATCACGTGATAGTTCAAGGTCATATTGAATGATAGGAATGCATGTACTGACCTGTTCATCCGGGGTTTACATCCGGGGACTTATATCCGGGTCCTTTAGCTGTGTGTTCCATACGGGTTCTTGTACATCCGGGTTCACACATTGATGGGAACAGCCGGGTATTTTAGGATTGACCTATATCCGGGTCCTCTAGCAATGCCTGTAGTGTGTAGCATTACATACGGGTTCTTGTACATCCCGGTTCACACGGTGATGGGAGCAGCCGGGTAGTTTAGAATTGACCTATATCCGGGTCCTCTAGCAATACCTGTAGTGTGTAGCATTACATACGGGTTCTTGTACATCCGGGTTCTTGTACATCCGGGGTCTGTCAGGGTGGTGTATAAAAGTGGGGATTTTCATGGAATGGCTTCATTCATTGCCCTGCCTACTTAACCGCAGCTACCTGACCAGCCTGAGCCAGCCTGAGCCTACCTGAGGAGTGACCAGCCTACTCAAGACCTGCCTGAACAGCACCTACCTGAGCCAACAGCCATGGACTCATCTGACCGAGCTAAGCTGATGCAGCACCGTGTCCAGATCATTAGTGAGCTGATGAATGTGGCCGAACTATGTGATCTGCTTCTGGTGAGAAACGTAATCACTACATACATGGAAGAAGACATCATGGCACAGAATACCAATACGGCACGAAACAGAGCCCTCATGGACACTCTACCACGCCGAGGTCCTTTAGCATTTCAGGCCTGCTTGGAGGCGCTGAGAGAGACGGGGAATGCGGGAATAGCGTCTCTACTTCAACCCGAGGAACACACCTTAGTCATAGACATTCCCGAAGAGAATACAGGTAGCAAACGTGCCCAGGAAGACCCGGAAGAGTCCTATCCACCCGCCAGACGTCCCCAACTAACACCTTTAATAATGCCTCAGCAAGAGCCTCAGCAAGCGGAGGAAGAGATGCTACTCCCTATGTCTGTGGAGCAGATGAATGACCTCATCCAGCAGGCCTACCAGGCGGCCCAGATCACCAGTTGGGAGCTCACGCCCTATTTAACTGTAACCGTGAAAGATGAGCAAGTGCACTTTAATGCATCAGCCTGGGATGATAAACCACCTAAGCATATTGCCTTGACGTTTGAGCAATGCAAAAGAGTACAGAGACACACACAAAGTCAAGTCGTCGAGGCGGTCATTGAGAACCAGGGGCACATCGAACATAAATTTTGTTGTGGAGACGATGTCTTCCTCACCTGTTCTATGTTCAACGACATGCTGCTGGTACATATTCGTAAATGGAAGTTGAAGAAAGATGCTACGCGTATTACCTTACCCGAGGGAGTCACCCTGCAAATACCTGCGTGGCGTAAGCTTCAGCGCCTCGCACACATGATTTCTGAAAATCTCCATGACCAGCTGTCTGAGTATATCTGTAAAAAGTACATTGAAACCTTCCTGAATCAACTTTAACCTCGCATTGAAGGTGAGCGTATCCAACAATGTGCAGGCTGTGTCGGGTCGTTAGACATGCATACGTGTCTGGATGGCCCACATCCTTTGGCGGCACCGCCAGACGCGCTGATGACTGAGGCGTTACACGACATAAACGAGACGGAAATCGCAGAGGCATTGGAAGCGGCCTGTCCACTGAGAATTCCTCCTGAGCAGATTGCGACCTTCATGTTCGTGCACCGGGGTCAAAAAGACACGGAAGAGTTCAAACAAGTCTTGTTGGCTAAATATTGAACATTCAGACATGAAATGAAAGACATGATTTCAAACAAGTCTTGTTGACTAAATATTCAACATTCATACATTACCGTATTCCTACATTCTATGTTCATTCTATGTTCATTCTACCATCATGGTGACACCGTATAACGCTATTAGAAAATTTAACACAAAGAGCCGGTGAAACTCTTATGTTCATTCTACTGTTAATAAATATTAGAAATTCAACTAATGTGTGTCAGTGTTCACTCTATGCAGGGGAAGGTGTGGGAGTTGGTGTTGTGCTTTTTGGTTAGAAAGTTCCTCTTTCGAGAGTATGGGTTGGCCCTGAAAAGGGCCGTTAGGAAGTACAGAGGGTTGGTCATCAGTTTACGACCGGTAGATTCTTTTCACTCTAGATACGTTTCCCCGACATACATGGCACCGTAAAGCCACATGAAAGTCTCTTGTGTCTGGGCAGTCGCAGCACTCCGCATTGGTTAATCAGCTTAGAAGACAAGGACCACATACGGCTAGGTGTCTACACAGGAAAAAGGCGTACCCCGTCTCAGCGTCCTGGCAGATGGTGCATGTAGATTTCCTTATCTCGTTATCCAGTCGGAGGTGTAGTTTAGCCTTCTCCTCTTCCACGTCTTGAAGATGTTGTCTTAGCTGTACCAACTGGGTCCCCTCGGGTGGTGATGTGGTAGCCGTCGTTGTGGTAGCAGCTGTAGTTGCTGGTGTGCCCATGCTGTGTGTGTTTAACCATCCTATTTGTGGACGATGTGGCGCCTGTACATCTTCTTCGTCTTCATCTATGTCTGTAATATCATCGTCGTCCGCATCCAGAGTGTCGGCTATCTGTATATCTTGTCGTCTGCTCAGTTCCCGCAATTCTCCGTCCCGAGTGAGTACTCGATTGATCGGGGGCATTAGTCTAGCATTTTGTAATCCCTGCGCCAGGGCTTGGTCCCTCACAGCTTCAGCCTGTGTAGCGTTATGGCTTAGTTCTCTCGCCAAAGCTTCATCAGTCGTGTTCATTGCGTCGAACAGTGCACGTCTAGCAGCCATGATGTGGTTGGAATGAATGTGTGTAGCAGATGACCGACAGCCCGCGTTTTATTCTCTACCGTAGAGAACCCGGCTGAGGGCGCGGACGTCAGCGAAATCTGTCTAGACATCATGGCCAGAAAGAAAAGACAAAATGATCGGTGCTTTCTGCAAGATTTGGAAGCGGGCTAAATTTTAATAAAAACGAGTTGAGATCTAAATCAACTTTAAATTTATAGCTTGGCATGTTATCGTGTAACCCTGAAAATTTTATAGAGCTAACGGCCGCATAAATATATTTTTTTCTTTATTTTCCACGTTTCAAAGGCCCAATTTCACCTGCACGGCTGTGTTAAAAGTACGGTAAACTTGAAATAAATGGACTTACGGCTCTTAAAACACTTTAGGTGTCGCCCCTTACCACGTTAGTGTGTCATTGTACAAAAATTCGAGAGGTTTATAGATGGAGAAATGTAATTTTTTTCCATCCCTCTAGTGTGAAAACAACCATTGACACCCATAGCTGTATTCGGTCCCATACACTAAACAGTTTCCATCACGCAGCGATCACGTGAACACTACATGTACAGGTCATTTTGAATGATAGGAATGCCTGTATCTATTCATTCATCCGGGGACTTGTTTACATCCGTGTACACACGGGCCCTTGTACATGTAGTGTTCACGTGTTCGCTGCGTGATGGAAACTGTTTAGAGTACGGGACCGAATACAGCTATGAGTGTCAATGGTTGTTTTCACACTAGAGGGTTGGAAATAAAAAACATTCACATTTCCCCATCTATAAACCTCTCGAATTTTTTTACAACGACACACGAACATCGTAAGGGGCGACACCTAAAGTGTTTTAAGAACCGTAAGTCCATTTATTTCAAGTTTACCGTACTTTTAACACAGCCGTGCAGGTGAAATTGGGCTTTTGAAACGTGGAAAATGAAAAAAATATATATTTATGCAGCCGTTAGCTCTATGAAATTTTCACGGTTACACGATAACATACCAAGGTATAAATTTAAAGTTGTTTTAGATCTCAACTCGTGTTTATTAAAAATTTAGCCCGCTTCCAAATCTTGTAGAAATCACAGATCATTTTGTCTTTTCTTTCTGGCCATGATGTCCAGACAGATTTCGCTGACGTCCGCGCGCCCTCAGCCTTTTACGGTAGAGAATAAAACGCGGGCTGTCGGTCGTCTGCTACACACGTTCATGCCAACCACTTCATGACTGATGCTAGACGAAGCAACATGCAATATCTTGACGACACAACAGGTGAATTCATCGACATTCAAGTGACTTCACAAGACAATAGTACCAACGAGGGTTGGCTGGAGGAGATTATAGACAATCTGTTGAGAGAAGAAGAAGTAAAACAAGAAGACAAAGAATAGCCGGTAGAGGGTCATTTGACGAAAGTGCCGCAGCAGGAGCAACAGCAGCAATATCTTGACGACTACTGCACGGAAATAACAAGACTGCAGAGGGACACAACACTGGGGGTGGTAAAGCAATTACCATGTGTCAAATGTTTTACCCACTACGCCAAATTCGCCTTATTTCCCTGTGGACACCAAGCGTTATGTTCCTGCTGTATCAGCAAACATGCAGGGAGAGCCACACCATGTTGCATACCCGTCCCGTGTGCACTCGTCCCGCTGAGATGTCCCCTATGCGCCAGGAGATATCGAAGGTTCGCAACAACACCAGCAATATCTTGACGACACGACAGGTGAATTCATCGACATCCAAGTGACTTCACAAGACAATAGTACCAACGAGGGTTGGCTGGAAGAGATTATAGACAATCTGTTGAGAGAAGAAGAAGTAAAAGAAGAAGACAAAGAACAGACGGTAGAGGGTCATTTGACGAAAATGCCGCAGGAGCAACAGCAGCAATATCTTGACGACTACTGCACGGAAATAACAAGACTGCAGAGGGACACAACACTGAGGGTGGTAAAGCAATTACCATGTGTCAAATGTTTTACCCACTACGCCAAATTCGCCTTATTTCCCTGTGGACACCAAGCGTTATGTGCCTGCTGTATCAGCAAACTTGCAGGGAGAGCCACACCATGTTGCATACCCGTCCCGTGTGCACTCGTCCCGCTGAGATGTCCCCTATGCGCCAAGAGACAACTGCTCCAATCGTTGTAATCATTACAACTGATACGGCCCTTATCAGGGCCACCCATACCTCCCGAAAGAGGAGCTTTCTAACTAAAAATCACAAGCTCCTACACCTTGTATACACCTAGGTAAATAACACCTAGTGAATGGGAACTTCCTACTAACACTACCACCCACTATCAGTATGAATGTATAAGTTACACAGTAATATACTAGTCTGATAGATACACTGAGTAGTCCCGGAAAAAACCGAGTGTAAACGCCCACACGGTCGTAAATTAGCACATGGGTCATGGTACACTTTGAAGGGTATGAGGTGTTGGGATTGTCATAGAATGCACTCTATTTGAATGTGTATTTTTTTTTAGGTGCTGGAGATTGGCAATCATCATCGAATATGGAGGACGGTAGAAGGATTGGGTTGGCCCTGAAAAGGGACTTTAGGGTAATTTTTTTCCTTGGAGTGAGGTGATTGGTAAGCATAGAGGAGAGGAGATTGACATGGTGAGTCTGATGTTAAATTGAAATGTGCCAGATTAAAAAGTCCCCTTTCGAAGGACTGGGTTGGCCCTGAAAAGGGCCGTTGGGGTGTTTTTTATCCAGTTGTCTCTGGAGGGGAGCTTGCCTATCTGCCCCCGGGCTGTTGTTGTTGTTGGGAGGGAGTTGCCTGGCGTTCTTCCTCCAGGGCGTCCACGTCTATAAACTCGGGGACGACTGGTTGGGGCTGTTGTAGCACATCCTCTAAGGCGGCCAACCAGTCTTCGCCATTTAATTCCGTGGGCGCTCTGGTAATGAGGTGGTGTAAATCCGACCAGGCAAGCGGTGTCATATTGGTGTTGTTCCTTGTCCATCTTTTCACTTCTTCTATCCAGAAGGCTTTTATCGCTTTGGCTAGCTCTCTTCTTTCTCGCCTCTCTCTCGTCCACCTCGCCGCATCTTTTGTTGTAGACAGTTTGGCAACTCCGCTCATGTTTCTTGTAATACGATCTTCACACACGGAAATATTGTGATAGAATGTGCTCTTGTCCGTCTGGCTCGGGGTTGATATGCTGAATTTGATGGATATCCATTGGCTGCCCAAAAGTCGCGAACTTCATCGATTGGCTCTTCTTCGGGCAAATCTATTGGTTGAAATAAAGGATATTCATTGGTCCAAATGCCGTAGTTGCATACGGCCCACCATTACGCTAGAATCCTACCAAGCCTTCAATAGCGATTTCCTAGGTTAAATTGAAGTCCCATACAATAACCCAGGATGATATCGATTGGCTGTCTAAGACCGGCTTAGCCCACTCATTGGCTCTTGTTCAGGCTTAGCCATGGGTTGAAATAATGGACGTTCATTGGTCCAAAGGGTTGGCTACATCCTTGCTGGGTGAACGCCAGAATCCCATTTTTTGAATCAAGGTGTGACTAGCAAAAATCCTAGGTTAAATGAATTCCTAACCCAATAACATTACACCACCGAATGACCACGGACTTTCACGAATGTGAACGAAAAAAGCTATAACGGGCACGGACTAATTATACCAAGAGGACGTCTTCACATGGAGTAGTATAAAAGCGCATTTCGACCCCTATTAACCTTGCGGGGCATGCAACTATTGACTCGTGTACATGTGCATTTCGAGCCCTATTGTCCCTTAACCTACTCTATATAGACAGACCTCTCTAGCCGTTTCTTTTCATTCCCCACCATGGCAGCGAGCGGAACAGAGCTTGCGTTATTCCAACTGACGTCCGACGTCTACCTCATCGTCAATGACGATCACCTGGAGCTGGTCCAAGACGCACCGCAGAAGGTGAAGATTTTGTTACGATTGACACGATTGTTACAGGGAAAAGAGCCCGAAAGGGATTTCATGCACGTGGAAGTCTGTGTGCACATACGCACTGCTGGAGAGGATTCCTTTTTTTCCCCGGTTGGAACAGCGTGGAGGTACCCATATCACACTCTGGCCACCCTTATGGATGGCACTGAAAGAGGTACTCCCCGAGGTGGATGACTTACTGCAACCCGAGGTGAAAGAAGGGACTGTGGCTACCCGGAGGCTTACACCTGGCTGCACCCTATTGTTATACTCCAAACGAGTGGACCTCATCGATAGCGGACTTAGGGTGGCCCTCCACAGTTTCGTAGTAATGACCCCTCTCTAATTTCATAATACGATAGACTGCCCTTGTTCTGTTACATCATAATTCTTCTTGTCTTCTAAATAGCTCATATCTATAATACCATCCTATTCAGCATTATCAACGCTGCAAACGAGTACGTACAAATCGAGTGCTGGCTTCGTCTACACGCTGATCGGGATCATGGAGTAAATTTTGTCCTGCCTCAGTTATGCCCCTTGGGTGTGCCTAAAAATCGGGACTCATTAACGGGAAGAAAATCTGACAAAAAACGGGCAGGTTGACACCCACTTTTGTTTGCCTTTTTAAGTTGAGACCGGACCAGGGAACGTGAGTAAGAAGTTTAATTGAAATCGCTCTTACAGATTTTTCTGGAAATTGAGCCGAATTTGACCATTTTTCGACATTTATGAGGGGTTTTCTAGGAAGAATGAAGCAAGCATGGAGGAGAATGTTCGAGTTTAATTTTTCTATAACATAGCAGTGTTATATCTTAAAAGAATAGTTTCAAATTGCTCTTTCAGAAAATATATACATATATGTGATTTGGGTTGAAGGTTTTATGACAACTGGTGGCCGAAAAACGGACCCATAGTCTATTCCATGCCGAATGGAAGAATCTGTGGATTCTTAATGTAGACTCCGTTACGGAGCGGAGATGTGTCATTACGCCAGATTGTTTAATTTTGACTGCCTAGTTACACCTGAAGCGCTATTTTCGGAAGCAGGTGAAAAGAAGACCAGGAGTTGGATTAAAATAATCCACAGTGTGTCCATTAGTATATTATTGAGGTTATTGCATACTGTATTCCATAAAGGAGTTATCTCCCCATGGAATGAGATTTCGGTGGATATTATGGCAGAACGAGGTCCTATCAGAATGATATAAATTTGCCAGTGTAAATTTTCTTTACAAGAGAACCCATTTACAGCCCATAAAGGATGGAATGGATGTATAGTATTATGGTTCTACGAATTATTTCTCAAGTTTCTGAAGTATTTCCCATGTTTCTAGGAGAAAATTTAGTGCAAAATTACCAATAATTTGACTTGGTTACATCTCTTATTTGCATTTTCCCGCGTTTCTGCTATCATTGGAAAGCGGAAAAGCAACCACGGCCTTCATATTGCCGAATGGATGCCCATTATTAAGAAGAAATAGGTTAATTTTAAGTTTTGTTCTCGAAAATCCTGCTAGAATTGGCAAAAGTGATCAAAACAAAGATGGGGTAGGGGGAAAGTTATCGGTCGGATTTCCCACAATAATATGTATAACTGGCAAGTGTTGTATACCGCCATACTCGCAAACACTCAGAGTTTACGATAAATGTGAATAATTAATTTCGTAAAAAACATCCTGCCCCTTAAGGTGGCCCTCCACAGTTTCGTAGTAATGGCCCCTCTCTAATTTCATAATACGATAGACTGCCCTTGTTCTGCTACATCATAATTCTTCTTGTCTTCTTAATAGCTTATATCTATAATACCATCCTATTCAGCATTATCAACGCTGCAAACGAGTACGTACAAATCGAGTGCTGGCTTCGTCTACACGCTGATCGGGATCATGGAGTAAATTTTGTCCTGCCTCAGTTATGCCCCTTGGGTGTGCCTAAAAATCGGGACTCATTTACGGGAAGAAAATCTGACAAAAAACGGGCAGGTTGACACCCACTTTTGTTTGCCTTTTTAAGTTGAGACCGGACCAGGGAACGTGAGTAAGAAGTTTAATTGAAATCGCTCTTACAGATTTTTCTGGAAATTGAGCCGAATTTGACCATTTTTCGACATTTTTAAGGGGTTTTCTAGGAAAAATGAAGCAAGCATGGAGGAGAATGTTCGAGTTTAATTTTTCTATAACATAGCAGTGTTATATCTTAAAATAATAGTTTCATCAGGCTCTTTCAGAAAATATATACATATAAGTGATTTGGGTTGAAGGTTTTACGACAACTGGTGGCCGAAAAACGGACCCATAGTCTATTCCATGCCGAATGGAAGAATCTCTGGGGTGCACCCTTTAAGGCATAATAGTGGAGTCTATGCATTATCTTAATGTAGACTCCGTTACGGAGCGGAGATGTGTCATTACGCCAGATTGTTTAATTTTGACTGCCTAGTTACACCTGAAGCGCTATTTTCGGAAGCAGGTGAAAAGAAGACCAGGAGTTGGATTAAAATAATCCACAGTGTGTCCATTAGTATACTATTGAGGTTATTGCATACTGTATTCCATAAAGGAGTTATCTCCCCCTGGAATGAGATTTCGGTGGATATTATGGCAGAACGAGGTCCTATCAGAATGATATAAATTTGCCAGTGTAAATTTTCTTTACAAGAGAACCCATTTACAGTCCATAAAGGATGGAATGGATGTATAGTATTATGGTTCTACGAATTATTTCTCAAGTTTCTGAAGTATTTCCCATGTTTCTAGGAGAAAATTTAGTGCAAAATTACCAATAATTTAACTTGGTTACATCTCTTATTTGCATTTTTCCGCGTTTCTGCTATCATTGGAAAGCGGAAAAGCAGCCACGGCCTTCATATTGCCGAATGGATGCCCATTATTATGAAGAAATAGGTTAATTTTAAGTTTTGTTCTCGAAAATCCTGCTAGAATTGGCAAAAGTGATCAAAACAAAGATGGGGTAGGGGGAAAGTTATCGGTCGGATTTCCCACAATAATATATATAACTGGCAAGTGTTGTATACCGCCATACTCGCAAACACTCAGAGATTACGATAAATGTGAATAATTAATTTCGTAAAAAACATCCTGCCCCTTAAGGTGGCCCTCCACAGTTTCGTAGTAATGGCTCCTCTCTAATTTCATAATACGATAGATTGCCCTTGTTCTGCTACATCATAATTCTTCTTGTCTTCTTAATAGCTTATATCTATAATACCATCCTATTCAGCATTATCAACGCTGCAAACGAGTACGTACAAATCGAGTGCTGGCTTCGTCTACACGCTGATCGGGATCATGGAGTAAAGTTTGTCCTGCCTCAGTTATGCCCCTTGGGTGTGCCTAAAAATCGGGACTCATTTACGGGAAGAAAATCTGACAAAAAACGGGCAGGTTGACACCCACTTTTGTTTGCCTTTTTAAGTTGAGACCGGACCAGGGAACGTGAGTAAGAAGTTTAATTGAAATCGCTCTTACAGATTTTTCTGGAAATTGAGCCGAATTTGACTATTTTTCGACATTTTTAAGGGGTTTTCTAGGAAAAATGAAGCAAGCATGGAGCAGAATGTTCGAGTTTAATTTTTCTATAACATAGCAGTGTTATATCTTAAAATAATAGTTTCATCATGCTCTTTCACAAAATATATCATATAAGTGATTTGGGTTGAAGGTTTTACGACAACTGGTGGCCGAAAAACGGACCCATAGTCTATTCCATGCCGAATGGAAGAATCTCTGGAGTGCACCCTTTAAGGCATAATAGTGGAGTCTATGCATTATCTTAATGTAGACTCCGTTACGGAGCGGAGATGTGTCATTACGCCAGATTGTTTAATTTTGACTGCCTAGTTACACCTGAAGCGCTATTTTCGGAAGCAGGTGGAAAGAAGACCAGGAGTTGGATTAAAATAATCCACAGTGTGTCCATTAGTATACTATTGAGGTTATTGCATACTGTATTCCATAAAGGAGTTATCTCCCCCTGGAATGAGATTTCGGTGGATATTATGCAGAACGAGGTCCTATCAGAATGATATAAATTTGCCAGTGTAAATTTTCTTTACAAGAGAACCCATTTACAGTCCATAAAGGATGGAATGGATGTATATTATTATGGTTTTACGAATTATTTCTCAAGTTTCTGAAGTATTTCCCATGTTTCTATGAGAAAATTTAGTGCAAAATTACCAATAATTTGACTTGGTTACATCTTTTATTTGCATTTTGCCGCGTTTCTGCTATCATTGGAAAGCGGAAAAGCAACCACGGCCTTCATATTGCCGAATGGATGACCATTATTAAGAAGAAATAGGTTAATTTTGAGTTTTGTTCTCGAAAATCCTGCTAGAATTGGCAAAAGTGATCAAAACAAAGATGGGGTAGGGGGAAAGTTATCGGTCGGATTTCCCACAATAATATATATAACTGGCAAGTGTTGTATACCGCCATACTCGCAAACACTCTGAGATTACGATAAATGTGAATAATTAATTTCGTAAAAAAATCCTGCCCCTTAAGGTGGCCCTCCACAGTTTCGTAGTAATGACCCCTCTCTAATTTCATAATACGATAGACTGCCCTTGTTCTGCTACATCATAATTCTTCTTGTCTCCTTAATAGCTTATATCTATAATACCATCCTATTCAGCATTATCAACGCTGCAAACGAGTACGTACAAATCGAGGGCTGGCTTCGTCTATACGCTGATCGGGATCATGGAGTAAAGTTTGTCCTGTCTCAGTTATGCCCCTTGGGTGTGCCTAAAAATCGGGACTCATTTATGGGAAGAAAATCTGACAAAAAACGGGCAGGTTGACACCCACTTTTGTTTGCCTTTTTAAGTTGAGACCGAACCAGGGAACGTGAGTAAGAAGTTTAATTGAAATCGCTCTTACAGATTTTTCTGGAAATTGAGCCGAATTTGACCATTTTTCGACATTTTTAAGGGGTTTTCTAGGAAAAATGAAGCAAGCATGGAGGAGAATGTTCGAGTTAAATTTTTCTATAACATAGCAGTGTTATATCTTAAAATAATAGTTTCATCATGCTCTTTCAGAAAATATATACATATAAGTGATTTGGGTTGAAGGTTTTACGACAACTGGTGGCCGAAATACGGACCCATAGTCTATTCCATGCCGAATGGAAGAATCTCTGGAGTGCACCCTATTGTTGTACTCCAAACGAGTGGACCTCATCGATAGCGGACTTAGGTGTTGGTGTACGCCTGAACCCAAAGCGCACGTCTCTTTGTCACCGGAAGGATAGACTACCTTGAAACGGGTGTTGTTGGGTGACCTGGACGGCGATAGCATTCACCTGTGTGACGACGTCTACATTTTCCGCGGTTCCTTTTTCGCTCGACTCCTCTGTCTGAACGACGGTGGTTTTACCCTGGACCCCGATCTATGGACGGCTTTGGAACTAGTAGCCCCCATTGTCGATGAGGTACTATATCTATAGGGGCCACACAGTCTAGAGCGTCAGTCGCATCATGAAGCGAACCCGGTGGGACACCCAGCGGGAGACGGGGCCCTCGGTGGCCGAGTGGTCTAAGGCGCTTCGCTGGTGACCGCTAGCCTCACACCACTGAACCAGCACGGGTTCGAGCCCGACTGGTCCATGTGTGAAAGTTTGTCAGTTACTTGCCGGCGGGCGGTGGTTCTCTCCCGGTACTCCGGCTTCCTCCACCAACCAAACTGACTGTCACCATATGAGTGAAACAAACTTGAGTGTGACATTAAGCCAAATCCCCCCCCCAGCGGGAGACCCGTAGGGCGAACCGTAGGGAAACCCGTAGGGAAACCCGTAGGGAAATCCGAAAGGATAAGGGTACAACACATGTGGATAAGGTGTTAACGGAATTGTATTACAGTCCAGACAGTCCAGCCGCTTATAGCGCTGTGGGAGCGCTCGCTCGAGCTGCGCAGTCCCAAGGCATCAGTCGAGCTGAAGTTCGCGAATGGTTAAAAACCCAAGACACTTATAGCTTACATCGAGCAGCCCGACGGCATTTTCGCCGTAACCGAGTCCACGTAGGAGGCATAGACGCACAATGGCAGGCAGATTTGGTCGATATGAGTCGATTTGCTACCCACAATGATGGACAGCGGTACATGTTGACCTGTATCGATATTTTATCCAAGGTCGCATGGGTGGTACCCATCCGGACCAAAACAGGGGAGAATCTTGTACAGGCGTTCCGGCAAATTTTCAAGACAGGTCGCAAACCTCTCTATTTGCAAACAGATGAAGGCACAGGATTTCTCAATCGACACTTTCAAGCCTTTCTCAAGAAACAGAAGGTGTTTTTCTTCCATACGTACAACGAAACCAAAGCCTCTGTGGTGGAACGGTTCAATCGGACCTTGAAAGGTCGGATATACAAGTATTTTACAACCAAAAACACTCGACGGTACATCGATGTGCTACCTCAACTGGTTCGAGGGTACAATCGAGCCTATCATCGCAGTATCCAACGGGCGCCCATTGATGTGACGGAACGCAACGAACATCAAGTGCGTCGTACGCTCTGCTCACCTCCTGAAGAAGGGTCTTCACCCCGTTACAAACGCGGAGATGTGGTACGGATCAGTAAAGTCAAAGGTCAATTTGAGAAAAGTTACTTGCCCAACTGGAGTGATGAGCATTTTGTCATTGCTCGCCATAGTCCCCGAAACCCACACGTCTATCGACTGGAAGTTCTACAAGGAGAAACACTGCAAGGTACGTTTTACGAGGCAGAATTACAACCGGTCGTAAAAACACAGAAAGACTACTACACGGTGGAGGAGATTTTGAAAACAGAACGTCGACGTGGCATCCCCTATCATTTCGTCAAATGGAAGGTTGGCCCAGTTCGTTTAATTCTTGGGTCTCTGCCCGTGACATGAAACGGATATAAATTCTACCTCATGTCTCCTACAGCCTTCAGTCTAGGGTTGCACGATGGATAGTGCACAACTTCCTTTACTGCTGCCTACTCGAAAAGGACAAGTCGGTACTGTCGTGTGTATACTAACACTTCTGGGTGTCTTGTTTGGAGGTGTCTTCTACGACTTAGCGTACCTGATAGCCTGCCTACCTACCCTCTCACGCCCTCCACTTCAACGTCAATACGCTACCAACAACAACACCATCATCTTCGAAGCACCACCGGGAAACATCACGAGAGAATCACCTCCGTTCAGCAGGGAGATCATCGCAACACCTACCACGAAGAGTACACCCATCACGAGGGGAGCTCCGGGAGCCGAGAGCAGGGAGACATATCCTGTAATAGAAGTACCACGATTACCAACGAGGGAATCACCGCCATCAATCTTCAGCAGGGTACCACCGATCATCGCAACCACTATTCTAGGCGCGAAGAGTACACCTCTCACGAGGGGAGCGGCCACTCCATTCAGCAGGGAGACCTATCCTGTAGTAGGTCTTGTACCACGATTACCACGGCAACGGTATCCCCCGGACTACGGTTCACGGTGGGATCCGTAACAACGGTGGTGGGCCTCTGAACGCTTAGCCCAAAACACCAAATAACTGAATGGATCCGCGGTGGCAGCATCCTTTCACGTGTCTCATCGCTGGACCGACCGGGTCGAGAAAAACACACTTCGTTCAACGTCTCATCGGGGAGCCAGCCCTCATTTCTCCTCCCGTGGCCCGCATCCTTTGGTGTTATGGAGCTTGGCAGCCTGCCTACAATGAACTGGCACGGAGGCCTGGACTTACCTTGGTGGAAGGATTACCCCCAGAGGATACCCCAGAAGACACGTTGGTGGTCGTGGATGATCTGATGGCCGAAACGGATAGTCGAGTCATCATCGTCGGCTGAGTATCATCTACATCGTCCAAAATCTCTTCAGTAAGAACAAAGAGCACAGGAACATCAGTTTGAATGCCCAGTATGTGGTGTTGTTCAAAAACCCCAGAGACGCGTCACAAATTATGCACCTGTCGAAACAGAGGTAACCTAAACACACGGCCTTTGTTCGGGAAGCCTTTGAAGATGCCACCCAGGAGGCCCACGGCTACCTGCTCATCGACTTGAAACAAGGGACACCTTCGGCACTTCGATTGCGGACCCACATTTTTCCCGGAGAGTTCCAGACGGTGTACACACCCAAATAAAAGAACAAGAGCGGACTTCAAACCATTCACTTTCTCATCATGTCTGCGCGGATACGGAAGCACGCGCCGGAGCTCCGCATGTTACGCAGTGCGCCACCGGAGGTGGTCCGGGCCCTGGTGCGCGGGGCGGCCGCGGGATTGGTACGGTGCTTGTGTGAAGTCGCTCATAATGTGTTAAAAGGGAATGTTCCCCTCAGTCCTCTGCAGAAAGGGAAATTGCAACGGCACAAGACGGGTCTCCGAACGCTGGTGAAGAAGACGAGTTTAAAGAAAAAGAAACAGGTGTTACAGGAAGGTGGATTTCTCGGGGCACTACTCGCGCCATTAGCAGCCTCCGTACTGGGACCGTTAGTAGGATCCATCTTGGGACGCTAACATGGAACATACGAAAAACATGATGCTGGTCGAACCTCGACTGTTACAAAGTTTGCAATCACCCTACCCTGTCCCTGCCACGGTACAACAACTGCAGTCCCTCAATGAAGAGATGAATAGCATACTTCAACGCCGACTGCCCGATCACGAGAAAATTCAACTTTACCATCAGACGCTGAACCGGTACAAGACGTTTATGGATCAATATAGAGGTGGTTCAACACCCACACTACCCACACCACCACCACCACCACCAACTTCGTCCGCCTCACCTCAGCTCGAAGATGAACTGTTGGCCAGTGTCCCTAAGGCATTCAAGACCAAGGCTCGTTTATTGTTGGACTAGGTGAAACAGAAACCTGATATGGGTTGGACCGACCAGGGGCAGCTGCTTATTCGAAACCAAGTGGTCCCGGGGTCTCATATCACCGATCTGATCAACGATACGGTACGTACACTCTAATCCGCCGGGATGGGAAGCCTTTGCTAGAGCGTTGAAAGACACACACGTCCCTCGAGAATTGGTAGGGAATCGTGAACGCTGGAACTGGATACAAGCACCCTCTCGACTCCCCCATACCTGGGAACGTGAGTGGTAACCGCAGACCCCTCCCAAAACACCCTCACGGCGGGGACGTTCTTTTCACCCCTATGCGACCTCTATGCCGGCCACACCGCGCCGATCACGACGGCAGCTGCAAGCCCCCAAGACCTGGGACCCCTATTAAAGCCGGGCGCGAAAGCAGAAAAGCTCAGTCGTCATGTTTCACCTCACGTTGCCCAGTAACAGTTCGCTCGATGTGTTTCCTGACAACACCTTGGCCAAGTACGTGACCCAGTTACCGCAACCGTTGTATTTACCTGGACGATGGGAATGCGGACTCGTGGATATGCAATACACTAACTCGTGGTACAACGTGCGAGACAAGGACGTGTGGTACGAGGTGACCTACGAAGGCAAAGTAACCCGGCTGACCATACCCGAAGGCCAATACGATACCCCAAAGGGTTCATGGAGGGCTTGAGAACACTGATGCATTATAAGTCTCTACGGGTGGTCACGAATAATTCAAAACCCATCAAATCCTATCCCTTCAAGAATCATGTGGAGTTCGATTACAACATACACAACGACAAGGCCTGTATCCTTCTCAGCCCCAACGTGAGTGTCAAACTCAGTCCGATCCTTCAGCAAATGTTAGGTCTCCCTTATTCCGTCTACCCGGCCCCAACCACCGACGAAAGCGACATTGCGATGGATATGAAAGTGGGTATGTACGGACTCTACGTCTACTCGGACGTGGTCGACAACCACCTTGTGGTAGATGTCAACACACCTCTGTTACGGGTGGTCCCCATTAGAAAGAAGTATGGAGATCAAGTCACCCAGAGTTTCAACCACATACTCTACCTACCCGTATGACACACCGATATCAACACGATCACGGTGGATATAAGAGATGACACGGGACGCCCGGTGGCATTCGAACGAGGAAAAGTGGTGCTGACACTTCATTTCCGACAAGCACGTTCTCCCCATTTCGTATAATGTACGTGCCTTACCAGTGCCATAAGGCCAGCTATGCCGACTATTACAAGAAACAAACGGGAGGTGGAGGTCCGGTCTTTAGCGGTGCACGCATGCAACGAGGTCACGGGCTGGGAAACATACTGGGAAGCATCGCCAAAACGTTCTTACCTCTGGTGACACGTGGAGTAAAAGCGGTGGGCAAACAAGCGATACGCAGTGGACTGCAAGTGGCGGGTGATGTCTTGAGTGAGTCGCCACCCCGACAAGACTTGAAACGACGGGCCAAAGAAGCAGGCAGCGTCTTGGTGGCCAAAGCCCTTAAAAGACAACCCCGTCACAGGGGAGATTACAACACATATAAGGGAAGTGGGAAGAGGTGCCGACATCCGAGTCATCCGACGGCCAACACACCGACGACACACACCCCAGAAGAAGAAGAAGAAGAGAGACATCTTCGCATAATGGCATTCATTCACTCCAAGTCGTGTCCGTCTACCAACAGTGAATTGGATTTGTGGACTATTCCCTCCACACAGACCAGTGTCGCCGAGGGTCGTTGGATAGAACATCGGCCCCTGGCTAGTCTGGCGGGAACGGGACCGCTGGAATTTACCATTGAAAACAAAGATACGGCCTACCTGGATTTAGCCCACACCTACTTTTACGTGAAAGCCAAAGTGGTGAACGGAGACGGGACGGACATCGCGGTCGACGCGGTCGTAGCCCCGGTGAATCTCTGGCTGCATTCGATGTTCCAACAGGTGGATATCAGCCTGAACGATAAACTCATCAGTACGTCCACCAATACGTACCCGTACCGAGTCTACATCGAGACGCTGTTGTCGTACGGAGAAGATGCCAAAAAACACACTTGTCAGCCCCACTGTACTACAGAGATACGCCCGAAGCAATGGATGCGACCACCATTGCCAATACCGGGTTCGGCCATCGCAGACAGTTTACAGCCGGTAGCCGGTCCGTCGATATGATGGGACGACTGCACGCCGATGTGTTCCATCACCTCCGTAACAATAGTACGTCTTGGACGACAGGGTGATCATGGCATCTCCACTCCACTCTAACTTGAAGAGACCCGGCGTCCGCTTGTCGTACTGGTAATGGTCGCGTCGAGGTAGCCACTGGTCCCGTTCCGCCATACTGCCACGTAATTCAGGTTTGACGAGTGACTCCCAATCCGCATTAGAGACGGCCATGTAGGCGAGTCCGTGTCCATCTCCATGAGTTGCCAGTCTGATGGGTTGAAATACACCGCCATGAAATCCTATAAAAATTGCAGCATCCTCAGCTTGGCCACCTGGTATACCATACATCCAATTTGGAGCGGGAGGTTGTAACGAATGGTCTTCTTGGCTGAACTGACTTCATACGTATCATCATCGATGACGTCCACGAACCGAAACAGAGGCGAGTTGATCTTTTTGGGCGCTTGTTCGGTAGTGCAGATGTTCACGTTGACGTGCTTGTCTTGGTTGGTGACCGTTTTTCCATAGTAGCCATTGCCCGTGAGTTTCCAGGATTCGCCGATAATGGCCTGACTGGGATCTTTATCGCCTTGACGACGGGCAGATGTGACGATGTCGGCATGCCCCGCAAAACAGTCGTTCGGTACGTACTGAAGGACTTGGTACACTCGCGTCAGTTCGAGGCCGTGGCTCATGTACCACTGTAGTAGCGGGGTTCTCAGCAAGATTTTTTCTCCCCACATGCTCCCGATCAGCATCCGACGAGGACGAGGCAGGCATTCGTGTTGCTCAGCATAGGCGCCCATGGTGTCTCCAATGTCATCCCGACTCACCAGCGTGTTTTTAAAGATGGGTGGGCACTGTGCGAATAGTGGCTTGAGGTTGTCGGAAACATGCAGATCGCATTCTACAAACCCGTAGAGGTCTCCGGAACGAACGGCGTCGAGAAGCTGTGGCTGGGTCAGGAGTCGTCGGCGAATGAGAGGGTACTCTCGCGCTTTAAGGAAGCGACGTAAGTATGGGAGGGCCTGGCACATGGTGTGAAATTCACACTCCCACATACGAGCGTAGCGTGCAAGATCTATGGCGTTACGTTTCGTAACTTGTGTCTAATTCCGCTTAACCCGGGGCTAGGGGCCGTATGAACCCATGTACTTCAAGATCCTCATGGTACTCATATGAACAGTCACAATCAAAGCGTGACTGGGATACATTCTTTAGATGACGACTTTACAACGAATATTATGGATTAAGAATACTGATCAGCGATACGGATTTGATATTTTTGGAAAATCATGATGTCTTGCCGGCATCATTGAAAACTGTTGACCGCTTCTCTCTTGCAGGAAACAAGCCTACGTTTATGTATACTATGATTGTCTTTGGTGCTAATTTTTGAATCTTTGATCTTTAATCTTTGAATTTGGTGCTAATACTGGAATATGGAATAGGTCTTATTATGGATTATGGACGCGGATATTCTCTAATGGACGACGGCTGAATTATGAATGACGGATCTGACGCTTGTAATTTCGATGAGCTGATACCCCATCTCTTTCACGTAATCCCCGTTCTCCACCACTTCTGCCCGTAGTTCTTCTGGCGATTTTCCACGTCGTTCGTTGAAGCGGCCAGCGCTGAAATGGCATTAATGGCCGTGCCAATAACACCCGTAAAATTGGAATACGGTGGGTTTATTGTGGAGTATAGCAAACCCATCGACGGGGAGTCGACGATCTCCTATCCGCTTCTCTGTGGCGTTGGTTTGGTATCGTATAGAAATTCCCCGTCGATCGGCTTCCCAGTCCAACCACTGGTCAGCCAGATGCTTGTACGGCGTACGTTCAGGTCGGAAATGCTGACCTTCCGCCAACCAGCGTGTATAATGACCACTGGGCATGGGTTGGGCGAGAGACCGCAGATACAGGGTATTGGCGTCGAATCCGATGATTTTGGCACAGGGTTTCCCACCTGGAAGAGTGGTGACGTCCTTCTCGTGATAACGATGGAACATAAGGCTGGGTCCGCCGACGATGTTGTGCTTTAAACAGTCCTCGTCTTTTTGTTGAATGAGTGAAAAGTACGTAGAACAATCTTGAAAAAGGTGGCGAAGGGCAAGACCCGGTAAACTCAAGCACTCCTTGAATATGTCCACGTGCATTTGATCCCGAAAGAGTTGGGCCATTTTCTCGGCCGCTTCGAGGAATGGAACCACGTCTAAGTTGTTATAATACACCAGGAAATCTCGCAGGTCTGCATATGTTGGTCGTTCCATACTTGCTGTAGTTCCCGGTACGTGTCTTCCGAACATTCCACTTGCTTCAGATCGTCGAAGAAAGCGTCCCGGGGTGGTAACTGTGTTTCCTCCAAGCGGTCGAGCGTTGACATATAGGTGTAAGGGAACCTCCCTTTGGTTTGTGCAGTCATAGGCCTTTACCCACTGATCGTAGCTGTAATTTGGAGCTAAGTAGTTGCGTACAT
The DNA here is from genome assembly GCA_036873755.1 of Hanleya hanleyi. Taxonomy (NCBI): domain Eukaryota; kingdom Metazoa; phylum Mollusca; class Polyplacophora; order Lepidopleurida; family Hanleyidae; genus Hanleya; species Hanleya hanleyi. The sequence continues at coordinate 42,865 of JAVTVY010015830.1, read as the reverse complement.
CCAGGAAATGGAGTGATGTGGTGGTGAGGGCCATGTGGTTGTTAATCTTTTTGATGACGGACTTGATGGTATCGGACTGGGCCAGGTAAGGGTAAAGAAATTTCTTGACCATGTTCAAATCGTATCGCCCCGAATTGAAGCCGAGCACAGGAAACTGGCCTAAGTATTGTAGGAAGCGCAACTTCCATTTCTCCGCATACGGCTTGGGTAAGGGTACAGCCTCCGGGTGAATGTCCTGCATCACCGACTCCGACTCCGACTCTTCATCGTCGCTGAAGGACACACCAGGTGTAGGAATACGATCGTCGAGTTGGTCCAGCACGTCCTGGAACTTGGACACCAACAGTTCTGTACTGGCCGCACTCACGGCCTCTAAATACTCCATCATCCGAGTAATCAACTCATGGGAGTCCCCAGTGGACACGAAACAGACAGATGCAGCGTCATAGCAGGGTACGTTGCTGGAAATGCTGACACTCAGGGGAATATGGCGCTGTGTCCACTGCGTTTTGGCTGAGAAAATGTCCATGGGTTCCAAAATGGCCTCGAAATCATAACACGCCTGGAAAGGAAAATAACGGTCCTCTAGTGGTATGACAATGCCCTCATCAGCCAGATCTTCGAAAATAGTAGGCGTGTTATGGTACACTCCACCAGGAAATTTCCGTTTCACGGCGTTGTCACAAGTCTTCTCGTGCCGATGTAAGTCGGTGGAACGGTCAAACACCCGATGACAATGACAACTGTAGGATTGCGCGTACAGGCTCATATCGTGGATCAGGGAAAAATGACTCACCCCTCCGTTGTCGAAGACATTGACTTTCATCGTAGAGGCATATCGTTCTGTTGAGCGATGAACCAATTCAGCCACAAATGTATCCTCCTTCTCCACCTCCTCTTCCTTCGGTAGTAAACGGTACACAAAGATATTCACGTGGAACTGTGTTTCCACGACATCCAAATACTTGAATGGGACTCCCCGGAACTGCCGAGGGTCAATGTCTTGCGCCTGTAGATACTCTTTCCAATACAGTGTTGCATTTCTATCACAATTCCGGGGATCACACTGGTCCAAATGAACGGCCAAACACCGAAACAGACATTACCGGTCTTTGTAGGGCCCATGTGCGCCGCCCGCTAACGCATACAGCCCTTTTCGACGGGCCAGCCAAGGCGGAAGAATAACAGGAGCGCCGATGGGATGATCTCTCAATTTCGTGACGAAAAATGTGACGTTCGTCACCATTTCTACAGTCCATTTGGTGTTGGGACGTTGCAACCGGGCCCATTCCAATGGATCCAACGTAGTCAGTTGGTCGATGAGTGGCTCCAGAGAAATAGCATCCGTCACCGTGAACGGCTGGTCAAACACATAGGAATTATTACTGGGGTAAAAATACCGCAGTTGATCCGTCTCTTTGTGCCGTAAGATATACCCAAATGTCATATTCAATTTGAAGGCTGTCACCTGATCTGTAAAAATGTTCTCGACGTAAGTAGGAAGATGCGTGAGGTCCTCCAACTGAAAATTATACAAATCCAACAGGCGACGGTGACGGTGGAAACAACGACGTATCGTGTTCCAGTGACGGCGGTACAACGCACTCACACGCTCGTCTTCGGGTAAGACTTCAGCCGGAGGCGCTCCTGGATCCTCTGGAAAATCTTCTCAACGTCTCATACTATCGGTCTGGCTTCAGGCTCCACTGGTATCGCCTACTGGTCACTCCTCGGGTAGGCTGGTCACTCCTCAGGTAGGCTCAGGCTGGTTCAGGCTGGTCAGGTAGCTCCGGTCAAGTAGGTAGGGCAATGAATGAAGCCATTCCATGAAAATCCCCACTTTTATACACCACCCTGACAGACTCCGGATGTACAAGAACCCGGATGTACAAGAACCCGCATGTAATGCTACACACTACAGGTATTGCTAGAGGACCCGGATATAAGTCCCCGGATGAACAGGTCAGTACATGCATTCCTATCATTCAATATGACCTTGAACTATCACGTGATCTCCACGTGATGGAAAAACACCAAATACAAGTCAGTACATGCATAGTCACGCCCGATTCACGCAGACCGGAAGTGACGTCATACACATCTCACCGCGGAAGAATACACGACGAGGTCAAAGTACTCGCTTCTGATTGACTGACGCAAAGGTCAAAGGTCACGTGATATTCAAATTTTCGAGATCAATGCGAGTCTATATACGCAATGTATACTACTCACCTGTCTAGGACGTAAACATTGTGCAGAACTGAAGGCATGCAGCAGTCATCGTTCAACAGCTTCTTCTCACAACCACGGTGTTTATTCAAACAGATCTCTACCAGTTCAAAGGAGCTCTACCATCGGTACAACGACCTCTACCAACTAATATTACGGATTTAAGAGCAGCGGTATGTACTAATGATTTTGCAAGGAAGACTGAAGTAATACTCGGAATTATATATCGCAGCGTACGCCTCATTGTACGAGGATATATATTTCGTTATTGTTTCAAAAGTGCGTCCTCTGATTATTTCATAATCAGGGACACCGATCGCCCCATCCACGATTCAGTATTGAGAATGTGATGAAATTTCCCGGTTTTCAATGTCTTGAATTGAAATCCTGATAGAAGGGGGCTATTTTATAATGACATATTGTCAAATTCCAGTCAAGATTCATATATACGACTAAAACTAAGCAAGTTTATGTTAAAATATGTGTGCTCAACGTACTTTTCGGAAATTACAATTACAACGATCTCTACCAATTCCTGACAACTATCTCTACATGTTTGGTGCACTGAAAGTGTTGTAGAAAGATCTGCAAAGCAAGCCGTATGAACAGGCCTTGAACCGGAGATATATTGTGCGGATTTGTCTGACGTCAAATTGCATACGTACGCGCGAAAGATGAGTTAGGCCTTGTCATGGGGAGCTCGGTAAAGTACGTACCGGTACACAATGTGACCTTCGTCCGCCTTCCACCAATCAACAAGTTATAACTGCTTCGAACTAGCCTTGATATATTAGACCACATACATACAATCCAGGGTAAAATTTCATTGGTAATACTCTCAACTGACGTTTCAGTAATGACAATTTAGTATTTATCCCCAATCTGAATAAAACTCAGACTTAATAGCCGCTCCTCTATCGGACATGTCGCTAATTAAGATCTGGGAGAGTCTGTATCTTAAATCTGTCGCACATGTCAGACTGGCGACCAGTCACAGTCCAACTTCAACGGGCGAATAGGTGCCTATCCGATCAAATAATAATCTTCGGTGATTGCTCATGGAGAGCAAGAACTTCGTCAGCCGCCTGGGTTGGATTTTTCTGCGCCTCGTTCACTACAGAAATAATCTGTAGAAATTCGCCCGTTGAAGTTGGACTGTGATTGGTCGCCAGTCTGACATGCGCGACAGATTTAAGATACAGACTGTCCCAGATCTTAATTAGCGACATGTCCGATAGAGGAGCAGTTATTAAGTCTGAGTTTTACTAAGATTGTATTTATCCCCCACAAAAGAGGAAGAATAATTTAACCGGGAACGAGAGTCGAATCCTCGATAAATCCAAGAAGTTCCTCTTACTCCCGCGAATAAACACCATGAAGGCTAGTGCGCAATTGGCATTTCAATTTGATATAGAGTTGTTAGTAGTATATAAAGGCTAAATCTGGTTAACTTGACCTTTGACCTCTGAGGTCAATGATAGTCAATATGCGCACAATGAAAGTATATAGGGAGAAAATCGGGCCTCATTGACCTTTGACCTCTGAGTGCACTCTATCCCATGATGCATCACAATTTCGTAGTATAAAAGCGCATTTCGAGCCCTATTTACCTTGCGGCGCAATGCGCAGAGGGGAGGTTTGTGGAGGACACGTGGAGGTCAAGTGAGTATAGTAAACCCTTATTCAGTATCCTAATAAGTATATAAAGGTGATTTAAACGCATATTGACCTTTGACAATGCGCATGCGCGAAAAACGAGCGTGACCTGGGTATGTCTGAACTAGTTCTGGTATCGGTGTTACATCATTGTTTACATCCGGGTCTTCGTTGGGGGATGATTGAATAATAGGAATGCATGTATTGACCTGTATCCGGGTACGGTGTTTTTTCATGGATTGAGGGGAAAACCCCTATCTACCATGTCCAAAAGGGCTAATATCGGTCTCCGGCTTATCGGCGCCTGCCTATCAATCATGGGTGGGTGCATGTAAAATTAGGATTTGTCCCGAAAATATAAAAAGCGGAACACGGACGTCACAAAGAATGACGTGTTTTTTTATTGAAAGTCGCGCCGATCTGAACATGCGCAGTTGTGGTGTAGTAAGTAAAGTGGTCATTCCGGAGGTGCGTGGGGATGTGTTTGAGCGATTGAGATGGACCATTCTTGGACCGAATGCGTCGTGCGAGGTGTCAAAGCAAAGCAGTTTACAATTCACTTATGCTATTGCCCGTGTATTCAGAAGTTCATTATTCTCATCTCAGAATGATGAGGGACAAGAGTTAATCTCTATATGTACAGACACCACCACACACCACTATTACCACCACCACACACCAGTTCTACCACCACCACCACAGACTACCACACACCACCACCACCACCACCACCATCACCATCCGGCGTTGACAATGAGTGAGTGATTGTGTGAGTGAGGCGTGCCCAACGCACGTGAGGCGTGCCCAACGCCCGTCTTAACGCATGGACGCACTAACGATGGTGAGTGAGTGAGTGAGGCGTGCCCAACTCCCGTCTCAACGCCCGTCAACGCTTAGCTTAACGCTTCAACGCCCTGGTGAACTAGCTCAGAAGCTCTGATTTTCATGGAATTGCCACCAATACATCGAAATGCAGTGACACCCGTCAACGACCGTCGTTACGCTTTAACGACCGTCTCAACGCCTTAACGCCCTATCTTTACGCCTTAACGTCCGTCTCAACGCCCGTCCACGCTTAGCTTAACGCTTCAACGCCTTGGTGAACTAGCTCAGAAGCTCTGATTTTCATCGAATTGCCACCAATACATTGAAATGGAGTGACGCCCGTCAACGCCCGTCGTTACCCTTAAAGTCCGTCGATACGCCCGTCGTTACGCCTTAACGCCCGTCTCAACGCCTGAACGCCCAACCTTTACGCCTTAACACCCGTCTCAACGCCCGTCAACGCTTAGCTTAACGCTCCAACGCCCGGGTGAACTAGGTCAGAAGCTCTGATTTTCATGGAATTGCCACCAATACATCGAAATGCAGTGGCGCCCGCCAACGCCCGCCGTTACGCCATAACGCCCGTCTCAACGCCTGAACGCCCTATCTCTACGCCTTAACGCCCGTCTCAACGCCCGTCAACGCTTAGCTTAACGCTTCAACGCCCTGCTGAACTTTCTCAGAAGCTCTGATTTTCATGGAATTAACACAATACATCGAAATGCAGTGACGCCCGTCAACGCCCGTCGTTACGCCTTAACGCCCGTCTTAACGCCATAACGCCCTATCTTTACGCCTTATCGCCCGTTTCAACGCCTTAACGCCCTATCTTTACGCCTTAACGCCTGTCTCAGCGCCTTAACGTGCGATAAAGGGGATTTGGAGGACGATTGATCTGGTCAAACAGGGCTATACCACCAAACACTGGTCAAACAGGGCTATACCACCAAACACTGGTCAAACAGGGCTATACCACCAAACACTGGTCAAACAGGACTATACCACCAAACAGTGGGCAAACAGGGCTATACCACCAAACACTGGTCAAACAGGACTATACCATCAAACACTGGTCAAACAGGGCTATACCACCAAACACTGGTCAACCAGGACTATACCACCAAACACTGGTCAAACAGGGCTATACTACCAAACAATGGTCAAACAGGGCTTTACCACCAAACACTGGTCAAACAGGGCTATACCACCAAACACTGGTCAAACAGGGCTGTACCACCAAACACTGGTCAAACAGGGCTATACCTCCTATGTTGACCAATATTGAACGGAAGTGACCTTTGACCCATGCGCACCATTATTATCCGATATTCTGCAAGAGCATTTGGACACCTGTTACCTCTGCTTCCGGTCACTTTGACCCCTGCGCAATTCTTCTGAGCTAATTCATCAGGGCGTTGAAGCGTTAAGCTAAGCGTTGACGGGCGTTGAGACGAGCGTTAAGGTATAAAGATAGGGCGTTAAGGCGTTGAGACGGGTGTTAAGGCGTAACGACGGGCGTTGACGGGCGTCACTGCATTTTGATGTATTGGTGGCAATTCCATGAAAATCAGAGCTTCTGAGCTAGTTCACCAGGGCGTTGAAGCGTTAAGCTACGCGTTGACGGGCGTTGAGCACGCCTCACGGGCGTTGGGCATGCCTCACTCACTCACTCACTCACTCACTCACTCACCATCGTTAGTACGTCCATGCGTTAAGACGGACGTTGGGTACGCCTCACGGGGTTGGGCATGCCTCACTCACTCACTCACTCATCATCGATAGTGCGTCCACTGACTCACTCACTCACTGACTCACTGACTCACTGACTGACTCACTGACTCACTCACTCACTCACTCACTCATTCACTCACTCACTCACTCACTCACTCACTCACTCACTCACTCACTCATTGTCAACGTCCGGTGGTGGTGGTGATGGTGGTGGTAGTGGTGTGTGGTAGTGTGTGGTGGTGGTGGTAGAGCTGGTGTGTGGTGGTGGTAATAGTGGTTTGTGGTGGTGTCTGTACATATAGGGATTAACTCGTGTCCCTCATCATTTCTCAGATGAGAATAATGAACTTCTGAATACCCGGACAATAGCATAAGTGAATTGTAAACTGCTTTGCTTTGACACCTCACACGACGCATTCGGACCAAGAATGGCCCATCTCAATCGCTCAAACACATCCCCACGCACCTCTAGAATGACCACTTTACTTACTACACCACAACTGCGCATGTTCAGATTGGCGCGACTTTCAATAAAAAAACACGTCATTCTTTGTGACGTCCGTGTTCCGCTTTTTATATTTTCGGGACAAATCCTAATTTTACATGCATCCACCCATGACTTGATAGGTAGGCCCTGATGCCCACAACGAAGACCCGGATGTAAACAATGGTGTAACACCGATACCAGAACTAGGTCAGACATACCCAGGTCACGCCCGTTTTTCGCGCATGCGCATTGTCAAAGGTCAATATGCGTTCAAATCATCTTTATATACTTATTAGGATACTGAGTAAGGGTTTACTATACTCACTTGACCTCCACGTGACCTTCACAAACATCCCCTCTGCGCACTGCGCCGCAAGGTCAATAGGGCTCGAAACGCGCTTTTATACTACGAAATTGTGACGCATCATGGGATAGAGTGTACTCAGAGGTCAAAGGTCAATGAGGCCCGATTTGCTCCCTATTACTTTCATTGTGCGCATATTGACTCTCATTGATCTCACAGGCCAAAGGTCAAGTTAACCAGCTTTAGCCTTTATATACTACTGTTGTTTATGGTGGTTCCTATCTCAACCATCTTCATTTTAAAGAGGTTCCAGACAAACCCAATGTTACACCTACTGCGCATGTTTCTGCGCATCTACCAGATATTGAAATGAAATTTAATGGAAAAGGAAGATATAAGCTTTACAGAAAACACTCTTGAAAGAATTTTTGAATTGGATAATGTGTTTTCTACATTTTGAGGCAATGCGACCTCAACGAAGTAACGCTGGCAAATTGACTTGGCCAAATCAGGGTAAATTGGCCTCATGACCATGGTTTTCTATGTTGGCATCCAACTGTCTTAAAGAGATCTATCATTTTTATTAGATTTTCAGATTCAGCATTTGTTCTAGAAAACTATTGAGGCATTCTTATCTAACCCCATATAAACCATCATAGTACACCTTAAAAATTGTCAATCTAGATAAATCAAGATGGTAAATCAGGGAAATACCATGCGCTATGAAAACATCGTGCGAAATGTTCGCCGATACTCTACGAGATCCCATAATAAGCCAATCACGACAATCTCTACCTTTTTTCTCTGGCAATGATTAACGTTCAGTTCACGGAGATTAACATCTTCGCACGGCACAATTTTTTTATATTTTCTACGCCCTAACAAATCCAGACTTTTCGGCGGGAGTAAACTCTTTGATCTTTACGGTTTACCACGCAAACTCTGTAGAAATGACGCTATATTTGGATACTAGTAGTATATAAAGCGTATCTGGGAGCTCATTTTGGGGAGATAACTCCGTTTGAACAATTTTTCGCGAAGCATGCGGAGCTCAGAGTTATCTCCCCCTAAATAAGTCCCCAGATAAGCTTTTACTACTCATCAAATTGACGTCACTATGGCGTCACATCCGGTCACGTGACATCCGGGTCACAGGTCACATCCAGGTTAAAAGGTCAAAGGTCACTTCCGGTCACGTGACGGCCAAGCAATAAGGCCCTACATAAGACCCCAATCTCCGGAGAATGCCTAAATTGCCTAAATGGCAAGTGGGGAACCCTCAGTGTCTCCATACAGGTGTCCCCAAAACCGTATTGGCACAAAAACACATCTGAAACCATGGGAAGTAAGACTTATAGTAATAAACATAACCTATAGGTGTAGTACGATGCTATTATGACGAGTCTATGATCAATACGACCCCAGAGTCGAGCGTTTATTGTTCATTATGTCTCCGCAAAAAATGGCACAAAAAACATACAAAATGGCGGCGCTTGCTTTGGGGATTATCCCCTTTTGGTGTCGATGGTGCTGCCCTCTGGAGGCAAGGAAGACAACTCTGACAGGGTGAACCCTCGGTAGGGCAAATTCCGGGTGATCTCCCCTGATTCGCACATTCGCATCTATACGGGGAATGCCTGTTTGGGGTATAGGGGTGGTCATTTTTTTTCTTGTGGCTTTTACTATGGGTTGTGGGATCTTGTTTTCTTCGTCTCGAGATGTAGAACACGATGGGAGGGGTCTAGAAGCTAAGCGGTGAAATTTTTAAAAAGTTCCAGGAGCTCTGGATAGGCCCATCCTGGCTCAGTGGACAATGTTGAACCTAATGGGAAACTCACACATGCTCATTGCGGTATGGGTTGCGGGATCTTGTTTTTCACGTCCCACCACGTAGAACACGATGGGCGTGGTCCCAAAGCGATTGGTTGAAAATTTTTGAAGAAGTCACTGTACGCATGCGTAGTGGGTAAATTTCAGTTGATCAAAATTTCAACATATATTATGTCGTTCGACTGCCAGGAGGGGAGATAACCCTATTTGGAGGTTGCGTAAAACCCGGCACCAAATTTGTAAAAGCGCATATCATTATGGAAATAATAAGGCGTAAATTGAAGACTTAGGGCTACATGAATTACAGGCATCCTGTAAATACGAATTATGGCAGGCTTGGCGATTTTATACAATTATTTACAGGTATCCTGTAAATACGAATTGTGGCAGGCTTGGCGATTTTATACCATGATACAAAATAATTACAGGCACCCTGTAAATACGAATTGTGGCAGGTTTGGCATTTTATACCATGCTACAAAATAATTACAGGCATCCTGTAAATACGAATTATGGCAGGCTTGGCATTTTATACCATGGTATATATTATTTACAGGCATCTTTTAAATGACGAATTGTGGCAGAGATGGCCAACCATACATAGATTAAATAGTGAACGTGGAAGATGCTTAAAAGACTCAGTTGGAGCAAGACTGTAATGAATGTCAGGTAATTGACAACGGAGAACACCTTCTGTTAAACTGTCTCAAATTCAAAGGAGAAAGGGATGCACTAATGTCTACTGTCAACCCGTATATAAATTGTCTTTTAAGTAGGCCTACTGATCACGAAATTATTCCTGTTCCTGCTGTCTGGTGATTTTATTTATTCAAATGTAAAATTGTTGTCTTATTGTAAGCGTCTGTCAGCTTTGATATTGTCTGTGATGTTAACACAATGTTTCTTGTTTGATATTTCTTTTAATGTCCTTGTTGTCTTATTGTTCTGCCTTAATGTCTGGCGGTTTTAATGTACTCATGTTCTACTTGTTTTAATGTATGTTTTAATGTGTATGCATCTTAGTCCAATGGACAAAACTGAGCAATATTAAATTATCTATCTATCTATCAGTGAAAATATAGGAGGAAATTTGGAGAAATATAGGAATTTTCTTAATAAAATATAGGAAAATATAGGAAATAAAGAAGTGTCACTACTACATTTTTAATGAAAATATTTCCACTGAATGCGGTCATAGCGATGAGGAGACCCGTTCTGCTGCTTGGTTCAACAAAGAGAGATGCATATTTGCCGAGCGAAACGAGGCAAAAAAATTCCTGAAAAGTATTTCCTCGTGCCTCATGTCAGAGCACGGGTGAAAGTTTTCATGAGAAAAAGTAAAAATATAGGAAAATATGAGAGGCCCTTGCAGGCCTGTAAATGTTTCAGTTTCGTTCGCAGGTTTAGATTGTTCAAGAAGCTAAAACTTATTTACCATTCCTCTGCCTGTCATAGCGAAGTAATGTACAGGAAGTACGATCGGGTAGTCTGCAAAATTGAAACCATCAAGTTCAAACGGGTGGATCGCCACAGTCACAGACAGCGTTTATTTTTTGTTGTTGTTCTTGAGTTTATGTTCGTCTTTTGTTCCTGGCTCTGCCTTTGTAGATCGGAGCTTTTTTTCTGTCAGAGCTTGATATCTCGAGCGCATGGCACAAGTCTTTGAATCAGTATAACCAGAACCGACATAGAACTTCCAAAATATGAAATAAATCGATTTGTCTGAGCTGAAAACATTTGCGTACACTTCGCCATCCATAAGATGGCTTGCGAATCGTGTGTCTCCATTATTGCCAACCTGTAACCATTTCGGTCATCTATACGCGGTAAGACTGACCCTGGGATCGTGTGTATCCATGTTCAGCCTACTTTCGGCAACTGCAGGAGGGAATTTCCATAAATCAATACCACGTGACTTCGTCAGCCAATCAGCTAAAGTCTACCGACGTAACCCCAACATAACCCGCCATTTTCGAGTCATGTGATGATCTACCTGTTCAAAATTACAGATCTACCACACTTCTTGGCTGATACGAAAGTAATTCATACCTATATATTTTGTAAGCCCAGACAATATCTGTTTCCGAGGTATGTATGAAAACCTGTAATTTATCAGAGTGTTCGAGTCTGTTCTCCGCCGGATGAAGGCCGAACAGAATCCGGTAAAACACCGGATATCGCTCCGCGATAATGGAGACACACAATTCGCAAGCCATCTTATGGATGGCGAAGTGTACGCAAATGCATTATTGCGGAGCGATATCCGGTACTTTACCGGATTCTGTTCGGCCTTCATCGGCGGAAAACAGACTCGAGAAATCTGATAAATTACAAGTTTTCATACCACTTCTGAAACAGATATTGCCTGGGCTTACAAAATATATAGGTATGTATAACTTTCGTATCATCCAAGAGGTGTGGTGGATCTGAAATTTTGAACAAGTATATCACATGACTCGAAAATGGCGAGTTACGTTGGGGTTACGTCGGTAGACTTTAGCTGATTGGCTGACGAAGTCACGTGGTATTGATTTATGGAAATTCCCTCCTGCAGTTGCCGAAAGTAGGCTGAACATGGATACACACGATCCCAGGGTGGCGCTTATTTTCACAACTGGGAATCAGTAATTATTTGAGGCAAACAAATATATCACACATGATGTATGACTAAATCTTTGATATACTTGCAATAGCAACTAATAATGACATAAATGTCCTAATTGCGTCATTTTTGGTCGACTCTGCATGAGTCGCCTGCTAATGACGCGATTACGACATTAGCTGGCGACGTGACAACGACACAATTGTGTTATTAGTAGTTGCTACAAAGCCTTCCTCTCGGGAACGTATCCCGGTGTCATTTGATTCTATCGCTGGAAGGCCTATAAAAATTGCCGTTCCAAGGCACCAGCGAACTGAAACATACAAAACTATCGTTAGACGGTGTTTTCAAGTCCGATTCTGTGGTTTATACACCCTAACCCTTACATTTCCAGAAATGCTAAGATTATTCTTGATAGGTTGGTTCACAGAAAAGAAACTCACCGGTATTAGCAATTATGTAGGAACCAATCATTAATTAAACTAGCATTGACTGTGAATAGACTTATATCAAACATTTCACCTATTAAACATGAGCAACGCTTGATGCAGAACTGCAACTCTCACCTAGACAGGTAGAGGAACGAGAGATCCTGAAGGATCTTGGCGCCCACCATTGTCCGATAATTGTAAGCTAATGACAAGAGGATCTTTTTGTCCATTGCTACTAAGAACAAACAATTGATTTGTAATTTTAAATTTGAGCGAAAAAAGGACACTGGAAAACACCAAGATATTATCTTTATCAGTTTCAGGAGTTTCAAGATTCCAAGAAACTGTACTTTTTGTCAGTTCTTATAGTACAACTGAAATGAACAAAGTATTGTATAGTGGTAAACTTATCGACAAAATATGAAACTTTATTCCAAAAAGGGGATAAACCAGAAAACAAAATATGCTAATAACTGAGTGGCAAGTAATAAGTCGATTTGCGTCCAGACGCTCTGAGGACTCTTATAGCGTCTAACAATTGTCATACAAACCTGATGATATCTGATAGATTGCGACGCCTGGGGCAAAACAGGAAAATCCAATTTGCTCTAAGACACCAGGATGAATTGTGCTAACGTATACGACCTGGGTTAAATAATATGAACTTTCACCAGGGCTAATGGACGCCAGTTATGACTAATTGTATCGTGTGAAAGGCGAACATAATCGTCTAATGATTTCACAAACAGAAATATTTTCATGTAATTATTGTGTGTTAAATGCATTTTCACATTAAGCTAGTGGGTTATAAAAAAGAACACAGGCAGGTGAATCTCAAACGGCTATGGTTCATTAATTACTTTCAGTTAAAAATACTTAAGGTGAAAACAAGTCTATTCACGAATATTCTAAACTGATGGAACTGATAGCACGTAATTGTGAGATAACCTTGGCGTGTTAGTATCCCTCCAGGTGTAATTTAAAAGGACCTTGAGAAGTAAATATCAATAAGCCAAATTACACTGGAGTGACTGAACAAGCACAGAGAAGTGTGGGAGACTTGAAATTCCTTCTATACAAACTGTGAAGGCAATTGGGAAGGGAAAAAGTCCTAATAGTCCAAATACATGATAATGAATGATGCGTGTCATGAACATGACCGAATCTCTGACAAATGAAAAGAAAGAGAGATGAGCAAATCAAGGACCAATGAAAATGATTTCTAGGGTAAGTTGACCACTATAAATATGAACAGTTGGCATAAAACCGCGCACACTTTGGGGACACACTTCTGCGAGGCACACTTTTGCGGGAAATTGAGAAGTGAATCTAGTGTCGTAGAACAGATATGCGGTGCATAATGGAGAAGCTGGGAGTCGGGTAGGCTTCCCGAGGAACAAGGAAAAGCCATTCAAAACGGGAAACAGGTCAGTTTGCATACTTTGGCTAGTGGTATGACCCTAGTTTAAAAGGGGTGACTTATTATATATATAACAATCGTATGTTTTGAGATGATGATATTGTAGTAAATATAGTGGAACATTGATGGTGACAGTAAAGAGAGAAATCTTTGAAAAAGCGTATCATCTGTCTTGTTAATTTATTTGGCACGGAAGAAAGTATATCTAGCGGAGCGAAGATCGTTTGAACTGATCCACACTGATGCACACGATTGCCGTGTACCCTCTTGCATGCCAAGCGAGTAGTCTGTGATGTATGGAACCGTCGGTTCTTCGGTACATATCAAACCCGGAGATACACAGAGAAAAGTTTCTAATATAACATGGTGAAGAAGAATCGTAAATGAAAAGGGATAATATAACAACAAAGTTAGTCTGAAAGTAAATGTCCGGAGGATCCTTCGTCTTCGTTTTGTAGTTTTTGTTTTTGTTTTTTGTCATCATTGGGTACTGAAAGCGAAGACAAATCTGTCTCTGACACTTTGGCATGAGCCATGAAACAGACCTAAGATTTTATAATGAGAAATGAATGCTAATTCCGTTCTGTTTACTGGGCTAGTTTGAGATATCTCTTTTAAGATACCATGCTCGAAAATAGTAAGATGGTACACAACTTAATACTGAAGAGATCCGGTCCGTGCAGTATTGTTGAAACTTTGAAAGTGTCTGAATCCTAATTATCTCCCTCGGATCGAAACATGCAGTAGTCTACAGTTGTCGAGTTGTGACATTGCGTCACAAGAGTGACATCCCTTCGTGTAGCCGACCCTTCGGCAGACGCAACGGTGGGGCAGTTCACTTGCAACGTTACGGCATGGACTAAAGCAAACTGATTTAAAATTTGAAGAAATACATTTTAATTCGGAATCATTTGAACTCCTTGATATAGAAGGTGAAGGTATGGATATTCTCTATACTCCATATATAGCGTAACTTGGATTTTTGAATCGCACCAAAAAGGTATCTTGCACAAAATTTGTATCAAATTGAAGTAGTTCCTGAGAATTCATGATAATGTTTCGTGGGGGAATTCAAGATGGCCACCTGGTTGACATATTGGATTTTCGAATCGGACGAAAAAAGGTATCTTGCACAACTGGACCACAAGGGGAACCTGTGAACCAAATTTGAGAAAGATCCATGCAGTAATTCCTGAGAATTCACAATAACAAAATTTCATGGGAAAATTCAAGATGGCTGCCTGGCGACCATATTGGATTTTTGAATCAGACCGAAACAGATATCATGCACAACTAGATCCCAAGGGGAATCTATGTACCAAATTTGAGAAAGATCCATTCAGTATTCCCTGAGAAATCACAATAACAAAATAACAAAGCAGTGGGGACTGCTATATATGTTAAATGACAGATAAATAACTTGGTTACTCGGTGGGATATATGTAAAATTTCGCTTACCTTCACATCTTTGCTGCATCTGTACGTTAAAGTTTGCTGAATGCCAAAAAAACTGCCATACTCCGACAATTTGGACGGAAGTATGCCTTGTTTTACGTCCGGAGATCGCAATTTAGAGAGAAACCTCCCGAGAATGGCATTTTGATTGTCCAGCGTGACATTGGAACACCGAAGAATGTAAATCACAATGTACCATTAGCCGTCTCCAATGATGTACCAATATCTAATGTTACATCGTCGGCAACATCAAATGGTACCATGATGGTCCAACATAAATTGTTACATCAATGTAACACTCAGTAGTACACGAATGTACCACTATATATCGATGTCATATTGTGGGGGAAACGCGTGTGTATGTTACAAGTATGTTACATAATTGATTGTCGCCTCGTGTAGGTGCTTTAATTAGCAAATAAACATATATTTTGTTCTTATTTATCACTACGTAATAATATGTATACTACCGGTAGCTATTGTATAACATCAAATATCCAACCAGACATGCAACTGTGGAAAACACTGCTGTGTCTTCGACTAAAATAAAACCTTGATGTGAAAATTGTTTCTCCGAGCTCTGTTAAGGGGTTGTTCGCGATAGTAGCGATGTCCATGTCTACGTCCAGTATAAGTCCGTCGAGCCGGTTGGGCCAATATCGTGTGTGAGAGATGTTAATGGGAAGACATTACAGTATCTAAAATCCCTGAATGTGTAAAATAAAATATCTTTCTACTGTAAACAAGCTACATGTAGCGACTTGGAAGACAAAAGTGGTCAATGATTTTCGATGATATTGGAAAGCCGGTATGATGTACATGTATACTAGTCTTCGAATCCTTACCAATGAGTATTATTTATAATGTTGAAGTTGACAAACTGATACACACTGCTGATTATATTTTATCTTTCATACTAGGCATACAACAGGTCCAACATTATCTGTGAGGACCTGTGCATTCAACAATGACTACATAGAAAATATTAACTGAACACAGAACTGAAAACAAATGTTGGGCATGTTAATCTATTCACAGATTTTCCTGATATTTGAGTTGGTAACCTAACATGTTATTGGCATGTTGTTGCATGCAAGATTCTGTTGTTGGTGAAGACCTATTTCCAGCCCTGTGAGCAGGGTTTAAGGATAGCTATCCCCTTAGAGGCAGTTTTTGCACCCCCATGACAATTTGTCGTCTGTATCAATAAATATACAACATAACCATAATAAACTATATATTTTATGAAAGCATATATCGTAGGGATTCCAACTATATGATTTGTATAACTGACGCTGCTACTGTGTAGAAAATATTTCAATTTAAAAAAATTAAAATGAAAACAATAGCGTCCATTTTTCAATTGAAATTTCATGAAAACTGTTGGTCTTGTTTCAACTTTGATGGTATATCTTGGTAGGAGACAATTCGAACTAGTAAACTTTATCTCATTTTTTAAATTTTTTGCCTGGTTTTTGTTTTTATAACTATTTTACTAAAATAAAGTGAAAAAAATGTCCTTTTTCACGGTCGTTTGTCTTAAAAGTTGGATAATTAAAAAACGAAGCCGAACTTACAAAAAGTGAGATAAAGTTTTCTAGATCACCTTATAAGTAACAAGCATGCCAAATTTCAAAAGCGTAGCATGGATACTTTTCGAGAAATAAACGTTTGAATTTCAGATTTTGTACAAAAATGAAAGGCTAGAAATCGGGCAAAATGTGTCCAGCTATACATCTGATGAATTAATCCCTATTTTTTGCTTGAATTCTATTGTCAAATACATTTTTAATCTGTCTAATGGGACCTACTCGAATTCCTGTTTATTCTGGATAACTATTACACTAAGTTTTTTTCATCAAGTCGGTTTAAAGTCCAATTTAAACTTAAAAAATCTGCTAAACTTGTTCACACCTGTCTAGATTACTTCACGGCGGGTGTCTGAGTGAAGTGTCACTGCCATAATTAGAAACAAAAATAAGGATGTTTGCATGGTTTTGATCAGAAGGGGGTACATTAATGTAAATAAGTAGGACTAATAAATAATTAGCTTACCATAATACTGCGGAAATGAGTTTTGGAAAGGAAAATTTAACAGACAAAAATAATAGTAGCCAAGCCCAAGCTAAGGCAATCTGTTTAATTGTTCCAGGGCCTCGGAAACTAAATTTTTAATCCTAATATTGAAGCACTTCTATTTATAATTTTTCTTTCATTTTTTCACCAAATGTTAGAGGAAATAGTGAATATTTGAATGAAGAAATAAAAAAAAATGTCCAATTTTGACCCTCTAAGGGGATAGCTATCCTTAAAGAGAATTAAAAGGAGCTGTCCAATAATGTAATTTAGCTACCTGGGCTGCACTATCTAGTTTTATATGAATGGCTGGTAGGATTCCCTGGAATAATATCATGTGGAATTTCACTTGCTGATATTAATTCTAACTGATACATTGATATGCTGGCTGGCGAGGATGATAATAATCGTACAACTGGTCAATTGTTTTCTTCCCAGATTTTGGTAGGTACTTGTGTATTTTTCTTTACTTTCGGGGGAAAATGAACACGAAGGAAGGTAACCAAAGGCCATACCTTCATTCAGAGCCTTACATAGCAATAGGAGATTGCCGCTTTATATTCGCAACACAAGCTACATCATGTGGAGTTGGAATAATCCTCGTGTAACCATGCAGTTCTGTCATTTTTTTCACACTACAATTTGAACTTGTAGGCATGATCTATTGGATGGATTGGAGCATGAATTAGTGTTCTCATCCCCAAAATTCGGCACATCTCTTTGAAAACAAGGCTCTCAAACTGGCGGCCTTGGTCTGAAGGGATCGTCATTGATCGGCCACGCTGTTTGCATGGAATACGACTCAATGCGTCTGTGTTGCCATGTTTTCGACCCGGACGATGCTCGGTGTTGAAATCGTAGACGCAGAGGGCCTGAAACCAACGGGCCAGCTGTCCTTCCGGTTCCTTGAACCGCATGAGCTATCTCAGCGAGCCGTGATCGGTGCGAAGCAAAAACTTCCGCTCAAACAAGTAGTGTCGAAAGCATTTGACGAAATGCACAACAGCCAGCACTTCTCTTCTTGTCACACAGTAGGCTCGTTCGGCCTTCGACAACACACGGCTGGCGTATGCCACGACCTTCTCTTCTCCATCCACCACCTGGGACAATACGGCCCCGATGCCATAGTTACTCGCATCCGTGTCTAAAATGAAAGGGAGCATAAAGTCTGGTATAGCCAACACAGCCGCGGTTGTCAGCTTGTCTTTCAGGGCGTCGAAGGCTTGCTGCGCTGTGTTGTCCCATATGAAGACTTCTTTTCGATCAATGTATGCAGCGGCGCTGCAATGGTGGCACAGTCCCGGATGAAACGCCGATAGTAGCTGCAGAGACCCAGGAAGCTCCGAACCTCGGTCTGCGAAACGGGCGGAGGCCAGCCTCGTACAGCACTGATCTTGTGCGGGTCAGTTCCAATCCCATTCTGTGATACCACGTGGCCTAGATAAAGGAGTTGTCGTGCCCCTATGACGCACTTGGGCGGCTTGAGCTTAAGACCATGCTGTTTTAACCTCTCGAAGACTCCCTCAAGACGCCGGATCATCTCGTCAAATGTCCGTCCAAAAACAATGATATTGTCAAGGCAGACGAGGCACGTATCATAATGGAATCCTGCTAGGATGGCTTCCATTAGCCGCTCAAAGGTCCCGGGCGCATTGCAGAGCCCGAACAGCATAACTCGGAACTGGTACAGACCTCTCCTAGTTGATAAGGCCGTCTTGCATCTATCATCGGAGGGACGCTTCAACTTGCCAGTACCCTGACATTAAGTCAAGGGTACTCTACCAGCTGGCTACTGCTAAAGAATCCAAAGAGTCGTCGATCTTAGGCAACGGGAAAGCATCCTTCTCTGTTATCTTGTTCAAAGCACGGAAGTCAACGCAGAAGCGCATCTTTCCGTCCTTCTTTTTCACCAGAACCACCGGCGCTGATTTTCGCATGCCAGATATTCATTTCCGTACACGATCAACTCTGTAGTGGCGCGTAGGTGCGATCAACAAGCAATCGTTAGGAGAAATGGTTACGTCCAGCAGAGTGATACTATAGATATCAGTTAGTAGAAAGGCAGGAAGAATTACCATGCTGTCAAAAACGGGCGACCTTACTTATTATGAAATTAAAGAGGGGCCACTTTGTGCGAAACCGTGGCAAATGTGAAGTGCACCCTACAGTCGGATCCGAGGACTAGTAGTTCACTTGATTTGGGTGTTTTTCCCCCGAAATTGAGAGATTACACTATCTCAACAACAACATTACCATTTCTGCGACTCACCAGGTGTAAAGTCCTTTTTCCACTTTTCATTTCCGGGAAAGTTTTTACATGCACCCACTATCCCACCCTGCACCTCTCGGCACGCCACGATCCGCTGGAAACCGATATTAGCCCATATAGACTTGCTTGATAGGGGTTTTCCACATTTTAGGGATAAAGTCCGTGTTACCGGATCTTTTCCGGAGAAAGTTTTACATGCACCCAGCCATGTCTTGATCGGCCTGGAGGAGCGCTTAACATGGATACCCAACACGATGCACTACGCTCACTATTGGCTCACTTCGACCCCAAAAGGTTCATTGAAATGCCCTTTTTCCATAATTCCCTGTCCGCGCATGCGTACCATAGCGCTACATGCGCTCCATAGCCTTACTTCCACTCCACACCCATCCAGTCGGATGGTCTCCCACGAATGCTTCACTTTGATACCTCCCACGGCCCAATCAGCCCAATAGTGATCCACCTCGACTCCAAAACGTCCACTCCCGATCTGCCTGTGACCACGCATGCGCAGTCAGAACTTTTCAACGAAAGTCAACCCATGGCCTCCAGACCCCTCCCATCGTATTCTACAATGCGTGACAGAAAAAAGCAAGGTGCCACACCCCATAGTAAAATCCACAAGAAAAAAATGACCACCCCAATACTTCTACCCCAAACATGCATTGCCGGGGATGTCAATGAACTGAACGGGATCCCTATTAATCAAGGGGCGTGACATTTGACCCGGACGTGTCGTCACCGGACATGCCCGGAGATTTTAACATTAAAGTAACTAAAGGGCAAATTCGGGCCTATTCAGAAATGTTCGAATCCGGAAAGATATCTCCCCGCGGCCAAGCGCAGGGGGATTCCCAGTCAGCGTTCTCTTCCTTGCGTCCAGAGTGCATAGATGGCAGCACGATCGTTGTCATAACGGGATTTCCCTAAGTAAGAGCCGCCAGTTTATGTTATGAGATTGCGGAACCACATTGATACCGCGAGACACGAAAAGCTCGAACCTGGGATCGGACTGATCCCAGACTTGTATTCATTATATGGTACAGCACATATAGGCTATGGTGCCACACTCCAAAACGCAAATGGCCATGAGTGGGTTGTCCATTGCGCTTAACATTGAAGTGACTGGGGTAGTATTTAGGGGCAGATAGCGCTTGTTTGTTTTGTTAAATACACACACACGGTGACCTTTGACCCGGAAGTGACCTCGCACTGGAAGTGACCTTTGATCCGGCAATGACCTTTGACACGGATTGACGTCATATCATCCGTGACGTCATCGCCACATCATGCCACGTGACGTCACCACCCCCTCAATGCGCGGGAATTTGCTCTTTATATACTACCGACCGATATTACAATCAATTCAGCTTAACCTGAAATGTCATAGGGAACACACAGTTTGTGTCACACCAAGTCGGCGAGTGTCCGCTACAATCTCCCCCACATTCCCTACAAGTCCAGACCTGTTGTTCTACGCCGCCGTCGCGAATGCGCGGGATAATCAGTAGCATATACTACTGCCTTCTGTACACAATGTTTTCACCATGGGCGAACGTTGTCGTTGCCGCCATCTTGGTGACCATCTTGGATTTTCCCGTCAGGATTACACAGAACAAATGGCAACATGGATATTTGTGGATATATAAAGATTCTGTAAAATTGAGGTCATGATGGTGGCTTGTTCCAGGGCGTACATACACACATAATATCATGAATGTACGATGTTCCGGTAAATACATGTACATGGGCGTCGTCAGGATTTCTCGTTTTCTATGCTTACTTATTAGAGTCCAGATGCCAACAGTTGAGCGCTGAGAAGGGGTCCTTCGCGCCCAAAAACCCTAACAACGCCCTTGATGTATCACACTGTATATCTCTTTATTTATGCTCCCCCGGCCTCCCCCCACCTCAACTTCCTGGCAATGTGGACATTGTAAGAATTTTTTTTAAATACAGCCAGAATGATGAATGAACGCCCACTAGTCATTTTTTCCAGAGCTTAACTAAAGAAAGAAAAAAATAAGAGGAAAAAAGATTTTACTACTGCCATGCCATTTTGGAAAAATAATATCAATATTTCCCACTTTTAAGAAGCAATAGGCATACACAGGTCCCCAGACTTAAACGGACTGACATTTCGTATGACTGTAGGTAATTGTCATGCACACAAATTAGTCATTTACGCGAGTGAGTGTACATGTATATGTATATAGGCTTACCTACACTCGATGCCCATATACATGTACGATCGTGTATATTCATGTATAACCGTACCGTAGATAGTAGTGCTGATATGGTTATTGATTTGCTTGCCGTCGCTCGATAACAGGCAGTGTAACCAAGTTTTCTAACCGCAGTAAATGGAGGTATGTGGATATCGATCTTATCCATTTCATTCATGCCAGCAAATGACTGTATGAAGTCGTTCATGGAAGCCACGTCACTGGTCACGTGGGATATCAGGCAATCCTGGTGCAGAAGCATATGATCCAAGAGCGAGAGTTAAACATTTACGTGGGCGGACAGATAGTAACGTACGGTAGTAATGATTGAAGTATGAATGGGTGTTAAGGACATGGAATTGACGGCATAAAGACCGCAAGTATTAAGTAAATTGTGAGGAGGTCCGTGGATCATCGGATGTTATGGATATGGATCGACCCAGAACTTACATTCGGAACGAACCGTCCGACCTATGGAAAGGTACAGCGGTAACTAGACCAGTGGCAAACATTAATGACCTGCCAAACGAGCTTCTGGCCAGAATATTTTGGTATTTCCATCCTTTAGATGACCAACTGCCCATATTGTCAATGGTTTGCAGGAAATGGCGATGCATTCTTCAGAATACAGGCTCTCTTTGGCGAGCAATCCACGTGGATCCGAGTCTGTTCAAGCAATGGCATTTCAGTCTTCTTTGCACAATTTTCCGAGTTTACGGTTGTCATTTACAGAAAGTCACATGGCGGGAAAACTCACCAGTGTACGAAAGCGTATTCTCTCATATTCCAAGACTTCGGTCATTGCGATGTTTGCGGTTACCCGTTCTATGGACGCGATCCGTCGTGGAGAGCTTGGCATCACTGAGTCTGCTAGAGGAGGTACAGTTTAACGGAGGGTACGGATTGTCTGACGACGACATGTCCTTGATAGCCCGATATTTCCCCAAGTTGAAAGAAATCTCTTTGAACGCCTGCTGGCTCGTCACTCCTGTCGGTGTGCACACCCTGTTTTCTTCGTTACATTGTTTGGAATCGGTAAAGTTGAAAATAAATTCGGGTCTCCAGCTGAATGATGTTCGAAGTGAGCGAGCTATGATGGAAGGACTACGAGTGATCCATTACGTATCAGAGTCAAGCTTTTCAAAACTAATCACAGTACTTTGCCTTCACTTTGTTCCCATTGAGATGGACGAGCTTTGGCATGTCGTTAACTGCCTGAGACGCTTGAGAAAACTTAGCATTAGCAACTGCGAGGTATGCTTCTTTATTCTCTAAATCCGAATTAATACTTTAATTACTATTTTCTTTCATTTTTAATACCTTCATCTATATTTCTGTATGTGTGCGGAAATTTGCTCGCAACAAAATAAACTATTCAATGACAATCAGCAGACCCAACATGATATTTTGCATTTCTAGTACAGTATCGGTATAAAAAGTGTGTACAGACCATCCTCGCTAAAACCAGGGATATCTCTATCCTATTCCCACGGGTACTCCAGTTAGTCGTCCCTTACGACAAGCTCTCTGAGGAGCTGAGGCCTATTCTTATCATGATCTGGAGCGTACATTCGATGTTTGTGCGTTTTGCATGTAGATATACACTGTTTTGCAAATTATGCCGATTGACACGGCACAGGCTGTTGCTGGGGGCACCATGATTCCTGCCTCCGCTGCAAGTGCGTCCACGAAAGGTGGCGCTGCCTCAACCGGAAGTGACGGACTTCAAATATTTCTTTTAACCTTCAATCTATAGCGGATATAGCGGATCTATAGCGGATATAGACGGATAATTTCTGAGAGTCATTCTCTCAGATATTATCCGTCGTCTGGCGCGAAAGGTCATGGCAAGCTCGAACTAGAACCCCACCAGCCTACGGGCCTAATTATCAGGCCTACGGTCCTGAGTATCAGGCCAGCGGTTATCAAATTTATCGAGCAGGCCCTGTAGGTTTGTGAAACTTTACTTAAATTGCCAATGTTTACAACCGTATTTTCGTCTGCTGAGTACCGGCACATGGTTGGCTGATGCGTTTCAGGCCTCTGAATATACCTGGTCGCAGTACATGCTGGTAAGTGGGTCATGCATGATGTAGGTGTGTACCATCTGGATAAAGGCGAGCTCTGACGTCTGTTTATAAGGTGATTCACATGAGTTGGCTAGCACCTGTTCCCCCGCTCGTCAATCTATATCCTTTATAATATGGGCTAATGCCATTCCTAGTATGTGACACCGATCAATAAATATATACACGGTCGTGTTACAGTAATATGAAACTACAAACGTGGATCGTGTAAGTGTTACAATCAGCGGCAATGCGATTTGTCTGAAACATGACGGTAGAATGTGTATGCAGCAAATGGAGACCACTCCAAACATGTGATCGTTTCAGATAAAATGGAGACCACTTCAACATGTGATCCTCTCAGATAAAATGGAAACCACTTCAAACATGTGATCCTTTCAGATACACTGAAGATCACTTCAAATATGTGATCGTCTTAGATACAATGGAGATCACTTCAAACATGTGATCGTCTCAGATACAATGGAGACCACTTCAAACATGTGATCCTCTCACATACAATGCAGACCACTTCAAACATGTGATCATCTCACATACAATGGAGATCACTTCAAACATGTGATCGTCTCACATACAATGGAGACCACTTCAAACATGTGATCGTCTCAAATACACTGGAGACCACTTCAAACATGTGATCGTCTCACATACAATGGAGATGACTTCAGACATGTGATCGTCTCATATACAATGGAGACCACTTCAAACATGTGATCGTCTCAGATACAATGGAGATCACTTCAAACATGTGATCGTCTCAGATACAATGGATATCACTTCAAACATGTGATCGTCTCAGATACAATGGAGATGACTTCAGACATGTGATCGTCTCATATACAATGGAGACCACTTCAAACATGTGACCTTTATCAGATACAATGGAGATCACTTCAAACATGTGTTCCTCTCAGATACAATGGAGATCACTTCAGACATGTAATCGTCTCATATACAATGGAGACCACTTCAAACATGTGATCGTCTTACATGCAATGGAGACCACTTCAACCATGTGTTCCTCTCAGATACAATGGAGATCACTTCAAACATGTTATCGTCTCAGATACAATGGAGACCACTTCAAACATGTGATCGTCTCATACAATGAAGATCACTTCAAACATGTAATCGTCTCACATACAATGGAGATCACTTCAAACATGTGATCGTCTCACATACAATGGAGATCACTTCAAACATGTAATCGTCTCACATACAATGGAGACCACTTCAAACATGTGATCGTCTCGCATACAATGGAGACCACTTCAGACATGTGATCGTCTCACATACAATGGAGACCACTTCAAACATGTAATCGTCTCACATACAATGGAGATCACTTCAAACATGTGATCGTCTCAGATATAATGGAGATCACTTCAAACATGTGATCGTCTCACATACAATGGAGATCACTTCAAACATGTGATCGTCTCAAATACAATGGAGACCACTTCAGACATGTGATCGTCTCACATACAATGGAGATCACTTCAAAGATGTGATCCTCTCATAAAATGGAAACCACTTCAAACATGTAATCGACTCACATACAATGGAGATCACTTCAGACATGTGATCGTCTCACATACAATGGAGATCACTTCAAACATGTGATCTTCTCACATACAATGGAGACCACTTCAAACATGTGAACATCTCACATACAATGGAGACCACTTTAAACATGTGATCCTCTCAGATACAATGGAGATCACTTCAAAGATGTGATCCTCTCAGATAAAATGGAAACCACTTCAAACATGTGATCGTCTCAGATACAATGAAGATCACTTCAAGCATGTGATCATCTCACATACAATGGAGACCACTTCAGACATGTGATCGTCTCACATACAATGGAGACCACTTCAAACATGTGATCATCTCATATACAATGGAGACCACTTCAGACAGGTGATCATCTCACATACAATGGAGACCACTTCAAACATGTAATCGTCTCACATACAATGGAGACCACTTCAAACATGTGATCGTCTCAAATACAATGGAGATCACTTCAGACATGTGATCATCTCACATACAATGGAGACCACTTCAGACATGTGATCATCTCACATACAATGGAGATCACTTCAGATCATCTCACATACAATGGAGACCACTTCAAACATGTAATCGTCTCGCATACAATGGAGACCACTTCAAACATGTAATCGTCTCACATACAATGGAGATCACTTCAAACATGTGATCATCTCACATACAATGGAGACCACTTCAGGCATGTGATCATCTCACATACAATGGAGACCACTTCAAACATGTAATCGTCTCACATAAAATGGAGACCACTTCAAACATGTGATCGTCTTAAGATACAATGGAGACAACTTCAAACATGTGATCGTCTCACATACAATGGAGACCACTTCAGACATGTGATCATCTCACATACAATGGAGATCGCTTCAAACATGTGATCATCTCACATACAATGGAGACCACTTCAAACATGTAATCGTCTCACATACAATGGAGACCACTTCAAACATGTGATCGTCTCACATACAATGGAGATCACTGCAAACATGTGATCATCTCACATACAATGGAGACCACTTCAGACATGTGATCATCTCACATACAATGGAGACAACTTCAGACATGTGATCGTCTCACATACAATGGAGATCACTTCAAACATGTGATGGTCTCCGATACAATGGAGACAACTTTAAACATGAAACGTATGTGAGCAATATATTTCATTGTTCCCTTGCCATCGCAACTGTCCGATAAGTTATCGCCGAGGCGAGAATCGTAATGTGAACCCAGATGTTGCTTCGGCACATGTACCACAGCACTTATTCATTCCCCCAACGCCAATGCCATGATCCGGTAGGTCAGCGGCTTGGATCACTCCATTTCATAAACGTTATCTGTCTCATTTTTATGATGGCCGAGAGGGGCCATCGCGTCTTTCATTTCTAATTTAACGCGATGGAGCGATGGAGCTATGCGATGCGCGATGGAGCTATGCGATGAAGCGATGGAGCTATGCGATGAAAAGTCGATGAAAAGTCGCGCTATGCGATGCGCGATGAGGCTATGCGATGGAGCTATGCGATGCGCGATGGAGCTATGCGATGAAGCGATGGAGCTATGCGATGAAAAGTCGATGAAAAGTCGCGCTATGCGATGCGCGATGAGGCTATGCGATGGAGCTATGCGATGCGCGATGGAGCTATGCGATGGAGCGATGGAGCTATGCGATGAAAAGGCGATGGAGCGATGGAGCTATGCGATGAAAAGGCGATGGAGTGATGGAGCAATGGAGCTATGCGATGGAAAATCAGAAATGAAAGGCGCGATGAAAATGCGATGAAAAGGCGATGGAGCGATGGAGCGATGGAGCTATGCGATGAAAAGGCGATGGAGCGATGGAGCGATGGAGCTATGCGATGGAAAATCAGAAATGAAAGACGCGATGAAAATGCGATGGAAAATCAGAAATGAAAGACGCGATGAAAATGCGATGAAAAGGCGATGGAGCGATGGAGCGATGGAGCTATGCGATGAAAATGCGATGGAACGATGGAGCGATGGAGCTATGCGATGGAAAATCAGAAATGAAAGACGCGATGAAAATGCGATGGAAAATCAGAAATGAAAGACGCGATGAAAATGCGATGGAAAATCAGAAATGAAAGACGCGATGAAAATGCGATGGAAAATCAGAAATGAAAGACGCGATGAAAATGCGATGGAAAATCAGAAATGAAAGACGCGATGGAAATGCGATGGAAATGCGATGGAGCGATGGAGCGATGGAGCGATGGAGCTATGCGATGAAAAGTCATTGCGCATGTTCGTTTACTTTCCAACAAGCATCATTCAAAATCTGGCTCTGTGTTCGGCTTCCCAACAAATATAAAATATCTATGACTGTGTTCTTGACATGATCAAAGCTTGATATACCTTTCGATTGAATTATTCCTACGAATTAGGCTACAGATTGCAAATTGTCCGGTAATGAGTCAGTCAGTCAGTCAGTCCACCCGAATACTTTCGTCGGCAAAATAAGGAGAACCGTTGACATTAGAACCTTGATTTTTGGCATGAAGGTATGTGCATTAGGGGACTGTTACCAACACGGTCTGAGCTGACCTACTTTTGATGAAAATTTCTGGTGATTTTTGATGAAAATCACTGCTGATTCTGACTTGGGCAGTGCCCATCTTAATATAGGCAGGATTTCAACTGGGGGTGGAGATTTCCAAGAACTCAGTTCGCGTCGGAGTTGTCCTGTGACGTTCATGTATATAGTTAATATTTAAATTATATATATCAACCTTCTTAAGAATAAAGTTATTTTACTGTATTACCCTCGTCAATCTATTTCGGAAAGATTCTTTCTTAGAAACTATTGATACTTCCATGGTATTCTGAATGGTATCTCATCGCATGGTATGTTATTTGCATCTACATGTAATACATCGCCGAGATATCGGATCTATTGATTCTTTAATTACCCCAGGAGAAAAGTATAATTCGCCACACACTCGAGAAAATTATCGACTTTTCATCGCATAGCTCCATCGCGCCATCGCTCCATCGCATTTCCATCGCATTTTCATCGCGTCTTTCATTTCTGATTTTCCATCGCATAGCTCCATCGCGTCTTTCATTTCTGATTTTCCATCGCATAGCTCCATCGCTCCATCGCTCCATCGCCTTTTCATCGCATTTTCATCGCGTCTTTCATTTCTGATTTTCCATCGCATAGCTCCATCGCTCCATCGCTCCATCGCCTTTTCATCGCATAGCTCCATCGCTCCATCGCTCCATCGCCTTTTCATCGCATTTTCATCGCGTCTTTCATTTCTGATTTTCATCGCATAGCTCCATCGCTCCATCGCTCCATCGCTTTTCATCGCATAGCTCCATCGCTCCATCGCCTTTTCATGCGCCACTCCATCGCTCCATCGCCTTTTCATCGCATAGCTCCATCGCTCCATCGCATAGCTCCATCGCGCATCGCATAGCTCCATCGCATAGCCTCATCGCGCATCGCATAGCGCGACTTTTCATCGACTTTTCATCGCATAGCTCCATCGCTTCATCGCATAGCTCCATCGCGCATCGCATAGCTCCATCGCATAGCCTCATCGCGCATCGCATAGCGCGACTTTTCATCGACTTTTCATCGCATAGCTCCATCGCTCCATCGCATAGCTCCATCGCGCATCGCATAGCTCCATCGCTCCATCGCGTTAAATTAGAAATGAAAGACGCGATGGCCCCTCTCGGCCATCATATTTATGAGTGATTCTCTCCGTCGCTTCTGCGGACCATCTTATACATCAGCCTTGCTGTCTCTCCCGGACCGTGCCCCAAATCTCTTTGACTCTACGCCGTGATAAAAGACCTGCAGAGCACAGTACGGGGCTCTGTAATGAGTAAGCATAGGAAACGACACCCCTCTCAAGAAATCGTGGCAACGCCCATGGAATTAGAGGACTTGAAGAAGTAGTTTGATCCGGTTGAACTTAATTAGTCTCGGAATGTCCAAGCCCATTGGGACTTGACTAACGCATCATCCATGAAGGGCACACACCTTGCTCTGTATAACGGCGCTCGAAATCAGTGGAAGTCGATCAGCCGCGCTGAGTCTAGGATCCCATGAAGGTCGATCCACCGCCCATAGTCCAGTGGGTGCATCCCTACCATTCCAGAGTATCTATTCCCTGACCAGAGTCGAGGAGCCCGATCTAGAAAGAGAGATAAGTAAATTTAACGTCGCGTTCAGCAATATTTCATCTATTGGCCTATAGCGACCTTGCCGACATTTTCGCAGGCCACGAGCACTTTATCGAGGATCCAGTAGACTTGCCCCATCGCCCTATACACCAGACATCTACAACTTTCGCCTCATCGACATCTCAAATCTCTCCAACTATGATGAAGTAATATTCGAAAACCTTCGTCTACCTGTTACATCATAAGGAGACAGATCAACTCCGGCACTAATATCACACTATTACTATCGTGGGTCGTTGGAGACGGCCATGATAAAGCCTTGGGTCCATTGGAAGCAACGGCCCTACACTCAAAGCCCGGCGCACACGAGAGATATCAGCTGAGTTAGCGGCCTCAATTGCCTGTCAGCTCAGGGGCTAGCTCTCCTGTGGTTTCAGCGCACACGGTGAGCAGAAGTTTCACGAAATTGATTTCAGTTCCCGCATAACGTCCATTTTGAAGAGTCGTGCGTATGAATCGAGTGAAAATAACATGCGATTCATTGGCCGGTCCAGTAAAACTGCTGAGCTGTTGGCTTGCGTTCGCCGCACAGGCTGAGGATTTGGCCTCGAGAGGCGAAATTATCAAACAAGTTTGATATTTTATTCCCGGCCTCGCGAGGCCAAAAACTCACCAAAAACTGCCCGCACACGAGAGCTAGCCCCTGAGCTGACAGGCAATTGAGGCCGTCAGCTCAGCTGATAGCTCTCGTGTGCGCCGGGCTTAACTGACCGTCGGAATAGCGACCATGAGTATCGGCGCCTTCATCGACCTACCGACCAAGTTGAAATATAGGCATGGAATGCATGCTTTCGTTAGCGGCAGGAACTGGCAGTACCCCGACCACTAATGTCTGTTCCGGTGTTCGCTCATTCATTTGGATAAAACTTCACCAACGGAATGAATCGCTATTTGAACCGGCATTGACAAAATCCATCTTCGCATATCCCAGTCGAAAACTACGCGTATTGCCTTGGCTGAACATAACACATTATCTGATCAGAATACGGGTTTGGTGATGTCATAGCTCTATAAAAATCACACAGGCAGACATCAAAGAAAATCCTGACAGCACGGTGTTGGCAAGCTCCTATCTTGATTGAATATATGACATCACGTGCGTTTTCCCGGTTTGAACAATTTACTCTATTCATTAGGTCAAGGTAAATGACGGGGCGTTAGTGCAGTATTTAACTTCAAATGTGAAGATGGACAAAATCAGGACAAACCTACAACTTCCAGCGCTTGCCGCTTAGTAAATTGGATCAGGTGGGAACACTCTTCCAATTCAACGTTTTCGTCTATACCTGACACGCGAAGTGGACGACGATGAAGACAACTCCCCTCGATTCATCGCACGTCTGATCGACCAGTCACTAGATACTACATCCTACATCGTCGACATACGCAATTATGCTCAATCCTGCCAAAAATATCATCGGACGTTTCAACAATCTACCCACTTACACCTCGACGAGCCTAAGTGTGATAATACCGTCAAACGTAAGTCCCCCAGTGGCTTCTCTGACAACACTCTCATTATCTTTGATAATCTGGCCTACGGAGACATCGGCTGTGTGATGACCGAGCAGTGGTATCCTGTTATGATTTTGAGGCCATCTTGCAACCCATGAACGAAACCCAAGAGACGAAGCGTCATATTCCGCTGAGTGTTAGCTTTCGCAAAAACCTACCCAGCTACCATAAGGCCCCCGTCTGTTTTGTGTTCACTGTCTCTACTCATTGATTTCCCGTATGATGAAGTATTTGGAGAGCGTGACTCACACCAGTTTTGAAAACCTCTCCTCGACATCTCGCTATGTGCTGGAAGGTCTCGAATCTCCCAGTCTCTCACCGACACCGAGGACTGACACCGAAGACCCGACATCGAGGATGGTGATACCGACTCCGTGTACTCTCACGTCCATATCGACGGATGACCATCAAGTCACCTCAGCTCTACTCCAAAACATCCAAGATCCGCACTCAGGACTATTTGAGCTAGCTTTCCTCGTCCTCAGTTTCAACTCGAGACGATACTATCTCAACCTCAGTAAAGTCTTCCTGTAGTGGAGAGAAATTCTAGCAAACAATTACCTTCGAAGTGCGTCAATGCTTGCTGGGTCGTCGTCTGGCGTCTCCGATACGCAGGTACTTTAGAACGCAAGTATTTTATGGCTTTGGCGATGAAGACCTGTCCCGCTTTGGCAGCATGTCGGACACCACTGAACACATCACCCAGGAATTGCAGACCGCCTCTCACGACTTGACGAAACAATTTCCTCGTTTGAATACGATCTGTTCTCCGGCGTCATCCCTTATATTGGTGGTGATAGTGCATGCCGCTGTTCAGGTCCATCATGGCTTTAGGTGTGGGCCTCGAACTATTCTCAACAGCTACTGCAATGTCATGCTGGTGTTTGGCGTCATGCTGACATGGAACTTTTGATGTGCTCGTTGTTCACGTGGTTCATGAACCGGAATGGTTCGTCTTATTTGTCCAGTGCAGCTGCTGCGGTGTCTTGCTCATGTGGAAGCTCGCGTTCGCGGCAACATGAGCTGAAACTTCGTCGTATTTCTCCTTGCCGACACGAACTCGATGGAAGTGCGGTACTGGCCTTTGCTGAGTTTGGAGATATAGGGCCTGTCCTCGTAGCTAGACCCTACATCACATCGTGTCTTCTTGCACGTTGTACTTTTTGCAACGTTCTTGTGAAGATGCAAAGTTAACGGGTGAGGCAGCTGCTTGGTGTAATGGGTTAAACTGTTCCCCGGTAACAACTCGGCCGAGGTACATGTATCTGGGCAGAGTGAGGTCAACCATGACGATTGAAAATGATTTCGCCGCGCCGCAAATCCAGGTTAAATCCAGGTAGACATTCACATGAATTATAACTGAACGGGTCGGAAGTGATGTCATGTCCAATTTGTTTCAAATACCCGTTCCAAACTAGTCTATAGTATTGTACCCGCTTGACGTTGGGCCAATCTCTGGGTATTCCAGCAGCAGAGTAAACCGGAAGATGGCATCATGCCAACACTCGAACATAGCACAATTGTAATCATAGTGGATTTACAAAGAACGGCGACAACCCATGACCGTGAACTGATCGGAGGAGAACAGGCGATAAATGAAGCTAGTACTGAGACGGTCACGTACTTGACTCGGACAAAAGCAGAAGTGACGTGTAAAATCCCATGCGCGATCCGTAAGAAAGAACCGGCTCCTTTCGTCATATTCCCATGCGCACATATATGTACAGGCTAGAATTGCTGCATTCCTGACCAATCGGATCTGTCAACACGACAGCTACATCCATATTCAGCATGTGCCCGCGTGTGTCGAACAACGGCCTCTGGTCTGAAGCGTGTCCACGTCAGCTGAACATGCGTTCCAGCGAACCATTGTGGGGGCCAATTCCTGAGGCGCAAACGACTGCCCATGCCTATATTGATCCATGGGCGTCATACCCAGGAACCATAGGTAAGGCCCAGGTAAGGTTGATAAAGACGGTGTATGTGCAACAACATGTTTAATCCATGAACGTACCGTTGATCGCAGTCACTTCATTGTTAGATTACATGATGCTTAGATAAAGCACAATCCTATGAAAAAGGTAAGTTCAAAAAAAAAAAAAAAAAATTCACTCACTACTCACAGACAGGATGGTAGCTGTTGTTGACAGGTAGACAACGGCCTGATACCGATATATCTATAGAGTGGTCCGACGTTAGTCTCACACTGGTCAACGTGCTTAGATTAAACGCATCATTAAAAGGGGTGGAAAACGATGCCGACGTACTGAGAAGAAGTCATATGGCATACGGTGGACCAAATTTATCGGGGGATAGGTCGGTGCAGCACGACAATTCACTCCCCAAAAACCTTGGTCCCGCATCATTGAACAGTGATTGGGCACCTTGGTGAATAGACTTCAAGCAATGTGCTGTATTGCAACAAGGTGAAATCTAGCTTGTTAAGAGAAGTTCACATCCTACACAAAAATACCACATAAAACTTTTCCGACCCAACACACACAGTTGTTCGCATCGGTCATACCTCCCTCGCTCCCTCCTCTGATACTCATTCACAAATTCTCAACTTTGTAGTTATATTATCTACTACATATTAAGAACAGAAACTTTAGGCAACCACTGACCAAAATGAGAATCTGCGCTCACAGACTTGAAATTGAAACTGGCAGGTATAGGAAAATAGACCGAGATAAAAGATGGTGTAAATTTAAGTCTGTATCTCCAGTAATAAAGTTGTTGAAGATGAATATCATTTTTTTTGCCTGTGCCCAAGACCTTAGACACAGAGTGTTTAATGACCTTAACAATATTTGTCCATTTTTCAGACAACTGACGAGTTTAGAGAAATTCTTCTTTTTGATTAACCTACCCTGCCACCTTGCACCAAAGATAGGGCAATACATGTATGAACTAACGAAAAAGAGGCGAGTATGACTAGCTATTCCCTTGCCACTGACTGTAATGCTACACACTAGTAACTAGTGACGACGATACAGCTCACCAATCCCCAGTGTTCGAGTTGTCACAGCGAAACAGCTCACCAATTACGAATATACGAGTTGTCAGAGCATTTCCATCATAGCTCTCTAGATTTGTATCTAATACCGCTTATGCCGGTGCTAGGGGCCGTGTGGTCATATCATCCAAGTTGCCACATGAACAGGTACAATAAAAGCGGGCCTGAGATACAACACATATCACGAATCGTTAGATTCTTGGTATGTGCTTTAGAATAGGTTAACCGGAAAACTATACTGTGAAGTCATGTGACTCTGTCAATATGTCGGCACCTCTTCCCACTTCCCTTATATGTGTTGTAATTCAGTACATTGACAAAAAAAATACACCATATTTTAGACTTGGAAATGCGTGGGTATCAGAGTGACTCTTTGAGGGTTCCTACGGTGGCTATGCTTGGGATAGGCCGAGCTCTCTGTGCCCTGGTCGTCGGCCTTGGTGGCCGCTTGGATGGATGGCCGATGTTAATATGTATCGATCATCCGTCTGGATGGCTATGGAGGCCTATGATTGGGACGGAGAGGGGTCGGTCTTCATGGGACAGAATGGCCGCTGTGGGTCTCATTGAGTCATTCTGACGCATTAGGAGCAAATTGTTTTTAACACAGTAATTGTCCTATTGTCTTTTGTTTCAATTTCTGTATGATTCATATATGGAAATAAAGTATTGTATTGTATTGATACATTTTACACCGTCCCTTAGTGCCGGCCTATCATCGACGTCGGCCCCGGCATTGAGTGGCAGTACAAAAGGTTGTTCCAAGGGCCGCCGTCGGTTGTCAACACTGGCCCGATGAAACTGAACGTACTCAATAGGGTTGACGATACGCTCATAAACAGATTGTGTCACTTACGTAGGGACGTAACGTAAGTGACACAAGCTGCTTATGAGGGTTGGTTGACGATCGCCCGCTATGTATATGCCGTATTGGAATAATAATCGGTGGACATGTCCTTCAATATAGCTATAGTGTTTGGTTGTCCTCCAGTCGATAACCCAGAAAAGCCTGTAGCACTTCAGCCGAGAATTTCTACGTTAGGTGTCGTACGTAAAGGTCGTTCGTATAGGCCTATATATTTTTTTTCTCCCTTCTTTTTTTCTTCTTCTTCTTCTAAAAGATATTACGTACGGTACGTACTAAAATAACGATATTTTTTTTTTTTTTTTTTTTTAGTCCAGTACAGCTTTACAAAATTCTAAACGACATTTCACCAACATATCTGTCAAATCTTATTGCGATGAAGCAGAATATAAGCCATCTCAGAGGTGGACAGCATACTCTCTGAAGCTACCATTTTTAAGAACCAAGAAATATGGTCAAGAATGCTTTTAGCTCCAAAGATATGGAATTGTCACCCCTTAGAATTTAAAGCAGAGTTCAGATTTCAAGGATTTTAAGAGGATACTGAAGACTAGGGACGGACCACATAGCTAAATAATATATAGCCCTCCCGTGTACTCGGGAGGGCTATATATTATTACCTGCGGCACGCAGGTCTACGGGAGGCTCGCGTTGTTGTTGTTCTTCTTCTTGTTCTTGTGACTTTTTGAAATGCGCATGCGCTAAGAGAGTGTGATCTCTGCCACACTTTTCTTTTCAACCTCCGATCTCACATGACAACACTGTCTTCAAGCGCGTTTGAATTCATTTGCAACTATATTCGGTGGAATGAATTATTGCTTCGTTGATCTCCGTTCAGACTTCAATTCTCTTACGTCAGTCGCTTAAAAGCTGTCGGTCGTCACATCAGTCACTGTCTTCAGATATTACCATTTTCATTGAACAGTATGCACATGTACATGTATATACAATTTAAGATCCTTGGATTTCTTATATACCAAAGAAGATGAGCCGCAACCTTGTCGGTGGTTCAGCTAATTTGCATACAGTCACAGGCGACTGTCTTAGAAAGTAGAAAAATAAGTTCACTACTTCTAGTAATCATTTTATCTACCCAATCTAGATAAAACACAAATTGGCGAAGAAGCATAACAAGTAACGCATTATCATTATGATTAACATTGAATAATACTTGGTATCAAATTATAGATCATGCATCATAAAAACAAACGCAACAATTACGTTTCAGAAGTAAGCAGAACAACTCAGCAACTTTCACCGAATAAAGATGTTTAACTTTACCCCCAAGCAATTCGCATATATAGAAATATGTTTTGAAAGGAAGAATAACTTAACCCTCTGTGGGAATCGAAACAATGACCCTCCAATCCCTGGACTTGCACTTAATGTCTTAGCTATACCGACTCATTGATAATACTCAAAACTGACTTTATGCGCAAACGGTTTTATAATACATAAATGACTATGTAGTATTTAATGAGTCCGACAACCCTATGCGCGAACAGTACATCATAGTTGTGCAGTTATATTGTGTACTTTCGGTTACAAGCATGAAATTTGGCACATAGCTATTTCGAATGATCCTCTTTCGGAACACAGTCCCTCTATCGTCATTCTCGCAAGCCAGGGCCTTGTTTCGCTGGTATTGATGTTCTCGTCCTCTTCCGCACTCATAATCCCTTTAGAATTGCATTAATCACTTCCGTAAAATCAATACTTATGTGTATCAACAGACAATGGGCAGAAACATGTTGCATTTGACATCATTCTCTCAAGTCAAAGCCCATTTCTGCTAGAAATTTACGTTACTTTGTTAATCAGTTTTACGAATGAAATTACGTCATATATTAGCAGATACTGACCATAAAAGCGATCTATTTGACCTCGTTGTCAAAAGCTAGGACCTTGATTTCCTTGAGAGTTTTTTTAATTTATTTTGATACTTAGATACCTTTCATATTGACTTGGAAGTCATTTTCGCGAATGCAATAATTTGATGTACCAAAAGATAATAACGAGAATTCGACATGATTCTCTTATACACACAGACCTTGTTTAGTGAACTAACCCTGAAATTTCGCACTTAAATCACCTTCCGAATGACTTAATGACAAACATATTCGCGAATTGATTATAGGGAGATATCCATAGATACTGACAACAAATGTTTCTTATTTTCAGAATTTGATTTAAAAAAAAAAATTAATAAAATGATCAACCTTCGAAAAGGCTTGACCAAACATGTCGGATGAGGTGATATCTCCTAAGGATGAACTAGGTAATCATTTGTATAGAAGGAGCAAACCATGTATTGATATTGGCTTGCTGCATGGAAAAGAGTGTTAAGGTACCGTATTTAGTTGGCAGATGATAACGCACATAAATGCAGAAACTTAATTTATTATTCTAATCGAATATCAAGACTGTCACAGGCCTCAATTTGAATCGTGGAAATGTCATTATGCCTCTTGAACAGTTCGATAAAGCCTTCAACCCCATTCCATAGTTTCACAGATCAAAGTGATAGACCTGATAATAAATTCATTGAAAATTAACTTTGACGGAAATATAAATTTTCCATTTTGCTCGGCAAAGTAAGCGAGAAGGAGACTGAAGAGCGTAGATGTTCGCGCTATGACTAAATCCTTGAAATTTGTTTGGATTTCCAAATATTTGAAAGCCTTTTTGATTTGCAAAAATCAACGGCTGAACGGAATGTTTTGAAACTTGGAATTCATGATACTTGTACCAAGACATTGCCAAAGCGATTATTGTGACTTCGTCTGTCAATTCAGTATAGACGGCACGGACCAGTCAACATCGTCGGATTTTGAACGAGGAAAGCGAATATATATATATTGTGTCAAATCTATTAGTCAATTCCTACAATTGTGGGTTAGAAGTTGAAAATTACTTCCCTTGGCATGAAAACACTTGCAGATGGCGCTTTTTTTTCTACAATTACCACTACCTCCGCTGATATGTCTTTCACTGTATTATTGCCACTGCCGCAGGTTTTGACTACAATGTAGTCATTTCTCACTTGTTTAGCTAGGACCACAGTGCACATGCTCAGTGTGCCTCCGAAAATAGTTTTTATGTCATACACTGATATGGTTCCTTTTAGTAATGTTTTTATTCAATGTCAATTTTTATCCATGTATGTTGATTTGTATCTGATGTCGGGTGTATATTTTGACGCTAAATGTTGTATATTATCTCCGGGTCACAATCAGGGGGGAATAACTCTAAT
The DNA here is from genome assembly GCA_036873755.1 of Hanleya hanleyi. NCBI lineage: Eukaryota > Metazoa > Mollusca > Polyplacophora > Lepidopleurida > Hanleyidae > Hanleya > Hanleya hanleyi. Next base: position 4,796 of record JAVTVY010015830.1, on the reverse strand, counting down.
CAGAAGCTGGTTTGACAAATACGGAACTGCGGTGACAACTCTGTATAGCCACGACTCACTTCCTACAGAAATGTTTGATCCTTCGATTTAATTCCTTCTTAAAGTGGATTTCCTGATTGAAAATACTCTCATAATGCAAACAAGATGAAGCGTTACATTTGATTCTACAACTGTCAAGCAACATATCACCGGGATAATGGCTGTAAGTATAAAAAAACCAGCGAGTTGAAAGCCGCGCGTATAAATTTCAGTTGCATGATAACAACAACAACAACAACAAAACTGAACACGAGGCGAGCACTCATCCATGCGATATAATTTAGATAACTTTAGCCCGAAAACATCGGCTAAGGAGTCTATTTTTTTATTTTTGGTTGTTGTTGCTGACCCCTTTAGCCCGAATCACATATACAGACCGAAAAGGAAAAAAATAAATAAGACGTCAGTCGCTCGAGATCTTTAACTGCACACGGCGTGGGGAATTAATTTGAGACAGACGCACAAAAAGCATTTTGTCGAATAAATAATATGATTTGGCATCTCCAGCACTATGACAACCACGGATCCAGGGCATTTCCCCCAGTGGACATTTCCCCCAGCGGACATTTCCCCCATGGACATTTCCCCCAGTGGGCATTTCCCCCAGCGGACATTTCCCCCAGTGGACATTTCCCCCATCCTATATTTTTAGGTTATTTCGAACATAGTTTTAACATAATTTGGCAAAAACACAATTTTTTTAAATATTTTTTTTTTGTTTTCTATGCAAAGGATATAAGGATTTCCACATATGTTTTGCGTTAAATGAGTCAAATAGTGATAAGATATTATATATCAGAATCAGAATCATTTATTTGCACAGATATGCCACAGAGGGCCAAAGGCAATTACACACAAGACAAAAACATAACAGTAGTAGTAACAGCAAGGTCCGTAGATACAGATCTATATGAAATATTAACCTGTCTAGTATGTAATGACAGATACAGATGTACTGTGTATAGTATATTATAGAGAAACAGATGCTACTCCCTGATAACGAGCAAATGTATTCAAGAGCTCTGCACTGATGATACCTGTACATTAAGACTCAAGTCAGTGACAAGAAGGGTATATTATAAACATAATGAGTATTACTCGTCAGTTAACGTTGGTTGACAATGCGATCAGTATAAGTAGAGAAGCACTCCGCTGTATACAATGCTAGGGCTTGGACAATAACTGGATTCTTCGATCGCATTAGATATATAAACATGGCATCATTGCATCATATATATTAAAACAATATATAGCACATATTTTTACAATAAGTTTTACGGGAAAGCACATTATATATATATATAGTAAATTTTTAAACAATATAATGGATCACATAGTGATAATATATAATATGGGAACGCGAAGCGTTCGCATTCTTAGATAGAGCGTGTGTCACAATGAGACCTGTACCCTTACTACCTTAGCGATCGAAAATGTTGTTACCGAATTGACTAACTTCCGGTTTCATGGTGGGTTCCATCTTGAATTCTGTGATTTGATGCATGACGGGAGGTACGATTTTCTCTGTAAATCTGGAAATCATACGCACACGTGATTTCTTTATGAATCAATCAGTCCAGTAAAGAAAACTAAACAATAACTCCAAATAAAACCTCCAAGTATTCATTGTGAAATCCCTATCAGCGGTAAAGTTTAGACTCGTACCTTCCCCTTGCTCAAACGGAAATCAGATCTCCGTGCGAGTCAATGGCAAGGTACGAGTCTACGATAAAGTTCATACCTTGCCTGCATTTGTACGGGGCGAACATTTGATTGTTCGAAGCTGATGCTGCTTCTTTCGTGTTCTACATGTACTCTGCCCTGTCTAGGGTGTTCAGTACAATAAATATTGAATTAAATTGAATTTGTACGAGTCAGGAAAGTCTTGTCGTCTGCTAGAATTAGAAAGAATATTCATAACACCAACGTCATACGCTTCGGACTGTCAACACACCAGCGGTCATGAAGTGCAACTTTTCCAATATTTCAGCTCAACAAAGAAAGGGTTGATTTCAGCAGAGGTTTGTTAAAATTTGCTGCACAAATAAGTGTTGACATTATTTTCCTACTGTCGTTACTTTCATAACCTAGGAATATTTAACTATTGGTAGTTTCAACTGCCTTATGCTGCAACACTCGTACTGCCTTTAGCTTATATATTCAATTTCACTCAAACTGAACATGCATTGCAACTCCAACCGAAAGTGAAACTTACAGCGAGGGGAATTAACTCTACATAAAACATTGGATTTACTCCCCTTACATAAAATTTTTAATTTTATCTTTTTCAATTACTTTTTGTAATCCGGTTATTTTCTTCCTCATTCTCAGTTGTCATTGATATTTTTACAATAGATCACAACTATGTAAAGACACAACCAAACAATGTTTGGGATCATTCTTATGCCAGAAAAAGCGTAAAAACAATCTGAACTGAAATTAATGGATGCATTTCAGTGCAACATTATTGATATCCCTGGTGATGGAAATTGTTTCTTTCATTGTCTTAGTTTAGCCATACATGGGAATATATCAAGGCACCGACATTACAGATACCGGTTTCACAGGGCCATTGGAACGCTTTGGAATGCGATTCTGTCCTGGGTTTAGTCATGATTTAGATGTGTTTTAATAGGCACGACTTCCATGTCAAGTTATCTAGTTGAGTGGATTCCGCTCAAGTTTGGGTCAATAAATCGCTCAAGTGGTGGACAAAAGTAACATTCACTCAATTACTTGAGTCAAATTTCACTAAACTTGAGTGAAATATTTCATTCAAATACTTGAGTGGTATGAATTTCACTCAAGATGTTTTAGAGAGTATAGACTTCCAATACGCATGTTTCGAGTTATGACATTACTTCGTCTGAGTGAACTCCCTTTGCGCACTGACGTCATTTGGCGAAACCCCATAATATTTGGGGTAGCGCAATGTTATTTCTCTCACAATAATACTCCTTTACCAAGGCCATCAAAGCGTAACTCGATGTTTCACAACTGAAATAGTCCTTGAATTAAGTAATCTTTACACCCCGCTATGTTAAAGGATAGGGGATTGGCCCGATCGTTTCGTCAGAGGACGTTGTCGCTGCGCAAAGGGACGTCACTCAGGTGATGTAACATCATAACTTGAAAGATGCGTACGGTATTAATACCGGGCGTGGAGTAATAAAATACTTGAAGAAAGACTATGTGAACTCGGTGACAACAATCAATGCAGTTGGCGACGAGAACCATTACTTGTATGCCGGCCTTTCTGTGAAAACATGAGGGAGCAATACAGGCATCCCAGTCATACAAACTAGTATTGATATGTACCCAAGTTTGTAAAAAAAAGCTATCTTTATGTGGAATATTGGCCTAGGACATTTAACGAGAGTAAAGCCTAACCAACATTTTGCCTATTTATAACTATTAATCTAATTATAGCCACAATGCAAATTGATATGTACCATCTGTATCAACGATATACCTTATACATGAAGTTTTTCTTATTCATTTTTTTTCCGAATGTAACTGAAGTAGTATTTAGCCAAAGTTAGATAGTGAACACTGTTATCCATTTTACTTCCTTCCTCCACCAATTATAGATTGTGCCGTTACACACATATACATGTACATAATTGTTTATATTAATTGCTGCCAAAAGTTACTTAACTCATTGCCTACGGCAAGTCGTTCAATTCAATTCAACTTTATTTTTTCATAAAAACAATTTACATGTCCATTAAGGACTGGATACAATAACACTCAAACAACTTGTGAGATATGAACATGACCAGGCAAAAATCAAGGAGTAGTGATAACAGTAGCTTGTGACTGTGAAGAACTTGATATAGATCAATACGAAACCCAGTCCAACATGGCAAGGCCCTACATGTAACCTGTAAATATAGCAGAATGTTGAGTGCCTTATCCTGTCTATAAGCGCAGCATCACGGAACAATAGAGAATTGAGAGAGAATATCACACAGGGACAATTAAATTTTTGCATTTTCTCAGTTGGAACACATTGTATATGAAGCGTGCCACTATTGTAGCAACATCATTAGGGGGGATTGACAAGCTCATCCAGCGTGAGCGGCTCATGTTCTTAAACTTGCGCGGAAAGCCGTTGTCAGCGGCTTCTTGATAGCCTTATCTAAACACACCTGTGATTGGTTGTTTCGGCCTCATAGCGAAAAATTGACCACTTAACGGTCCCGTGATATATGAATCACTGGCTACATTCTTTTCAGCCTCGATTTAGAGTTTATTACATCGGGAATCGCCAAATAACATCATGTCATGTGACAATTGTGTGGGGAAACTTCAAAAATGGCGGCTGCGGCCGTCGTGTGTTGTGTTTTTGTTTTCTACTGACTAGACAACATACAAGTTCAAGAAAGGTTTCCATCATCAGATTTTATTTATACGAATCACCAAAGCATCAATGATTGTAAAAATATATAGATAGCTTCATGAAATGCAACAAATGAAAGGGGTTTTCCAAGCATGGCGTCACCATCCTGTGTGGGCGATGTAACTTCGTAAGTTGTGCGTGGTTTTTCTTTCTTCTCCCGACTTGAAAAACAACAACAAACAATTCAAGAATGGTTTCCATCATAAGTTTTTATTTATATGAATCCCCAAAGCCTAAGGATTGTAACTAGGCCCATGGGCATATATAGAAAGGTGGTTCAGAAGATAAATGCTATTGCTTGATTGAGGGTTGGGCCAGATACCATCCATCGCAAGTGAAATTTTCTTTGCATAAT
>JAVTVY010015829.1:0-65607 GCA_036873755.1 Hanleya hanleyi | reverse complement strand
ATTTTCTCTTAGAAACATGGGAAGTACTTCAGAAACTTGAGAAATAATTTGTAAAACCATAATAATATACATCCATTCCATCATTTATGGACTGTAAATGGGTTCTCTTGTAAAGAAAATTTACACTGGCAAATTTATATCATTCTGATAGGACTTCGTTCTGCCATAATATCCACCGAAATCTCAGTCCAGGGGGAGATAACTCCTGTATGGAATACAGTATGCAGTAACCTCAATTGTATACTAATGGACACACTGTGGATTATTTTAATCGAACTCCTGGTCTTCTTTCCACCTGCTTCCGAAAATAGCGCTTCCGGTATAACTAGGCAGTCAAAATTAAACAATCTGGCGTAATGATACATCTCCGCTCCGTAACGGAGTCTACATTAAGATAATGCATAGACTCCACTATTATGCCTTAAAGGGTGCACTCCGGAAATTCTTTTATTCGGCATGGAATAGACTATGGGCCCGTTTTTCGGCCACCAGTTGTCGCAAAACCTTCAACCCAAATCACTTATATGTATATATTTTCTGAAAGAGCATGATGAAACTATTGGCTTTAGATATAACACTGCTGTTACTCAGAAAAATTTAACTCGAACATTTCTCCTCCATGCTTGCTTCATTTTTCCTAGAAAACCCCTTAAAAATGTCGAAAAATGGTCAAATTCAGCTCCAATTTCCAGAAAAATCTGTAAGAGCGATTTCAATTAAACTTCTTACTCACGTTCCCTGGTCCGGTCTCAGCTTAAAAGGCAAAAAAAGGGGGTGTTAACCTAACCGTTTTTTGTCAGATTTTCTTCCCGTAAATGAGTCCCGATTTTTAGGCACACCCAAGGGGCATAATTGAGGCAGGACAAACTTTACTCCATGATCCCGATCAGCGTGTAGACGAAGCCAGCCCTCGATTTGTACGTACTCGTTTGCAGCGTTGATAATGCTGAATAAGGATGGCATTATAGATATAAGCTATTAAGAAGACAAGAAGAATTATGATGTAGCAGAACAAGGGCAGTCTATCGTATTATGAAATTAGAGAGGGGCCATTACTACGAAACTGCGGAGAACCACCTTAAGGGGCAGGATGTTTTTTACGAAATTAATTATTCACATGCATCGTAATCTCAGAGTGTTTGCGAGTATGGCGGTATACAACACTTGCCAGTTATACATATTATTTTGGGAAATCCGACCGATAACTTTCCCCCTATCCCATCTTTGTTTTGATCAATTTTGCCAATTCTAGCAGGATTTTCGAGAACAAAACTCAAAATTAACCTATTTCTAACTTAATAATACAGGTCATCCATTCAGCAATATGAAGGCCGTGGTTACTTTTTCCGCTTTCCAATGATAGCAAGAAAACATATGAGAAAGAAATGCGAAATAACGTCTCAAACCAGGTCAAATTGTCCAAATGTTTGCCTCAATTTTCTCTTAGAAACATGGGAAATACTTCAGAAACTTGAGAAATAATTTGTAAAACCATAATAATATACATCCATTCCATCCTTTATGGACTTTCTGCTAAATGGGTTTTATACTCTTGTAAAGAAAATTTACACTACTTAAATTTATATCATTCTGATGGGACCCTCGTTTGCTGCCGCCAATATCCACCGAAATCCTCAGTCAGGGGAGATAACTCCTGTATAGATACAGAGTATGCAGTAACCTCAATTGTATACTAATGGACACACTGTGGATTATTTTAATCGAACTCCTGGTCTTCTTTCCACCTGCTTCGAAAATAGAGCTTCAGGTATAACTAGGCAGTCAAAATTAAACAATCTGGCGTAATGATACCTCTCCGCTCCGTAACGGAGTCTACATTAAGATAATGCTTAGACTCCACTATTATGCCTTAAGGGTGCACTCCGGAGATTCTTTTATTCGGCATGGAATAGACTATGGGTCCGTTTTTAGGCCACCAGTTGTCGCAAAACCTTCAACCCAAATCACTTATATGTATATATTTTCTGAAAGAGCATGATGAAACTATTATTTTAAGATATAACACTGCTATGTTATAGAAAAATTTAACTCGAACATTCTTCTCCATGCTTGCTTCATTTTTCCTAGAAAACCCCTTAAAAATGTCGAAAAATGGTCAAATTCGGCTCAATTTCCAGAAAAATCTGTAAGAGCGATTTCAATTAAACTTCTTACTCACGTTCCCTGGTCCGGTCTCAACTTAAAAAGGCAAAAAAAGGGGGTGTTAACCTAACCGTTTTTTGTCAGATTTTCTTCCCGTAAATGAGTCCCGATTTTTAGGCACACCCAAGGGGCATAACTGAGGCAGGACAAACTTTACTCCATGATCCCGATCAGCGTGTAGACGAAGCCAGCACTCGATTTGTACGTACTCGTTTGCAGCGTTGATAATGCTGAATAGGATGGCATTATAGATATAAGCTATTAAGAAGACAAGAAGAATTATGATGTAGCAGAACAAGGGCAGTCTATCGTATTATGAAATTAGAGAGGGGCCATTACTACGAAACTGCGGAGGGCCACCTTAAGGGGCAGGATGTTTTTTACGAAATTAATTATTCACATGTATCGTAATCTCAGAGTGTTTTCGAGTATGGCGGTATACAACACTTGCCAGTTATACATATTATTTTGGGAAATCCGACCGATAACTTTCCCCCTACCCCATCTTTGTTTTGATCACTTTTGTCAATTCTAGCAGGATTTTCGAGAACAAAACTCAAAATTAACCTATTTCTCCTTAATAATGGTCATCCATTCGGCAATATGAAGGCCGTGGTTACTTTTCCGCTTTCCAATGATAGCAGAAACGCGGGAAAATGCAAATAAGCGATGTATAACCAGGTCAAATTATTGGTAATTTTGCACTCAATTTTCTCTTAGAAACATGGGAAATACTTCAGAAACTTGAGAAATAATTTGTAAAACCATAATAATATGCATCCATTCCATCCTTTATGGACTGTAAATGGGTTCTCTTGTAAAGAAAATTTACACTGGCAAATTTATATCATTCTGATAGGACCTCGTTCTGCCATAATATCCACCGAAATCTCAGTCCAGGGGGAGATAACTCCTGTATGGAATACAGTATGCAGTGACCTCAATTGTATACTAATGGACACACTGTGGATTATTTTAATCGAACTCCTAGTCTTCTTTCCACCTGCTTCCGAAAATAGCGCTTCAGGTATAACTAGGCAGTCAAAATTAAACAATCTGGCGTAATGATACATCTCCTCTCCGTAACGGAGTCTACATTAAGATAATGCATAGACTCCACTATTATGCCTTAAAGGGTGCACTCCGGAGATTCTTTTATTCGGCATGGAATAGACTATGGGTCCGTTTTTTGGCCACCAGTTGTCGCAAAACCTTCAACCCAAATCACTTATATGTATATATTTTCTGAAAGAGCATGATGAAACTATTATTTTAAGATATAACACTGCTATGTTATAGAAAAATTAAACTCGAACATTCTCCTCCATGCTTGCTTCATTTTCCTAGAAAACCCCTTAAAAATGTCGAAAAATGGTCAAATTCGGCTCAATTTCCAGAAAAATCTGTAAGAGCGATTTCAATTAAACTTCTTACTCACGTTCCCTGGTCCGGTCTCAACTTAAAAAGGCAAAAAAAAAAAGGGGGTGTTAACCTAACCGTTTTTTGTCAGATTTTCTTCCCATAAATGAGTCCCGATTTTTAGGCACACCCAAGGGGCATAACTGAGGCAGGACAAACTTTACTCCATGATCCCGATCAGCGTGTAGACGAAGCCAGCACTCGATTGTACGTACTCGTTTGCAGCGTTGATAATGCTGAATAGGTTGGCATTATAGATATAAGCTATTAAGAAGACAAGAAGAATTATGATGTAGCAGAACAAGGGCAGTCTATCGTATTATGAAATTAGAGAGGGGCCATTACTACGAAACTGTGGAGGTAAACCTTAAGGGGCAGGATGTTTTTTTACGAAATTAATTATTCACATTCATCGTAATCTCAGAGTGTTTGCGAGTATGGCGGTATACAACACTTGCCAGTTATACATACTATTGTGGGAAATCCGACCGATAACTTTCCCCCTACCCCATCTTTGTTTTGATCACTTTTGCCAATTCTAGCAGGATTTTCGAGAACAAAACTCAAAATTAACCTATTTCTTCTTAATAATGGTCATCCATTCAGCAATATGAAGGCCGTGGTTACTTTTCCGCTTTCCAATGATAGCAGAAACGCGGGAAAATGCAAATAAGCGATGTAACCAGGTCAAATTATTGGTAATTTTGCACTCAATTTTCTCTTAGAAACATGGGAAATAATTTGTAAAACCATAATAATATACATCCATTCCATCCTTTATGGACTGTAAATGGGTTCTCTTGTAAAGAAAATTTACACTGGCAAATTTATATCATTCTGATAGGACCTCGTTCTGCCATAATATCCACCGAAATCTCCGTCCAGGGAGATAACACCTGTATGGGGCTTACGGTGTGCAGTAACCTCAATTGTATACTAATGGACACACTGTGGATTATTTTAATCGAACTCCTGGTCTTCTTTCCACCTGCTTCCGAAAATAGAGCTTCAGGTATAACTGAGCAGTAAAAATTAAACAATCTGGCGTAATGATACATCTCCGCTCCGTAACGGAGTCTACATTAAGATAATGCATAGACTCCACTATTATGCCTTAAGGGGCAGGATGTTTTTACGAAATTAATTATTCACATGTATCGCAATCTAGGAGTGTTTGCGAGTATGGCGGTATACAACACTTGCCAGTTATACATATTATTGTGGGAAATCCGACCGATAACTTTCCCCCTACCCCATCTTTGTTTTGATCACTTTTGCCAATTCTAGCAGGATTTTCGAGAGCAAAACTCAAAATTAACCTATTTCTTCTTACTAATGGGCATCCATTCGGCAATATGAAGGCCGTGGTTGCTTTTCCGCTTTCCAATGATAGCAGAAACGCGGAAAAATGCAAATAAGAGATGTAACCAAGTCAAATTATTGGTATTTTTGCACTAAATTTTCTCCTAGAAACATGGGAAATACTTCAAAAACTTGAGAAATAATTCGTAAAACCATAATACCATACATCCATTCCATCCTTTATGGACTGTAAATGGGTTCTCTTGTAAAGAAAATTTACACTGGCAAATTTATATCATTCTGATAGGACCTCGTTCTGCCATAATATCCACCGAAATCTCAGTCCAGGGGGAGATAACACCTGTATGGAATACAGTGTGCAGTAACCTCAATTGTATACTAATGGACACGCTGTGGATTATTTTAATCGAACTCCTGGTCTTCTTTCCACCTGCTTCCGAAAATAGAGCTTCAGGTATAACTAGGCAGTCAAAATTAAACAATCTGGCGTAATGATACATCTCCGCTCCGTAACGGAGTCTACATTAAGATAATGCATAGACTCCACTATTATGCCTTAAGGGTGCACTCCGGAGATTCTTTTATTCGGCATAGAATAGACTATGGCTCCGTTTTTCGGCCACCGGTTGTCGCAAAACCTTCAACCCAAATCACTTATATGTATATATTTTCTGAAAGAGCATGATGAAACTATTATTTTAAGATATAACACTGCTATGTTATAGAAAAATTTAACTCGAACATTCTTCTCCATGCTTGCTTCATTTTTCCTAGAAAACCCCTTAAAAATGTCGAAAAATGGTCAAATTCGGCTCAATTTCCAGAAAAATCTGTAAGAGCGATTTCAATTAAACTTCTTACTCACGTTCCCTGGTCCGGTCTCAACTTAAAAAGGCAAAAAAAGGGGGTGAAAACCTAACCGTTTTTTGTCAGATTTTCTTCCCGTAAATGAGTCCCGATTTTTAGGCACACCCAAGGGGCATAACTGAGGCAGGACAAACTTTACTCCATGATCCCGATCAGCGTGTAGACGAAGCCAGCACTCGATTTGTACGTACTCGTTTGCAGCGTTGATAATGCCGAACAGGATGGCATTATAGATATAAGCTATTAAGAAGACAAGAAGAATTATGATGTAGCAGAACAAGGGCAGTCTATCGTATTATGAAATTAGAGAGGGGCCATTACTACGAAACTGCGGAGGGCCACCTTAAGGGGCAGGATGTTTTTTTTACGAAATTAATTATTCACATGTATCGTAATCTCAGAGTGTTTGCGAGTATGGCGGTATACAACACTTGGCAGTTATACATATTATTTTGGGAAATCCGACCAATAACTTTCCCCCTACCCCATCTTTGTTTGATCAATTTTGCCAATTCTAGCAGGATTTTCGAGAACAAAACTCAAAATTAACCTATTTCTTCTTAATAATGGTCATCCATTCGGCAATATGAAGGCCGTGGTTACTTTTCCGCTTTCCAATGATAGCAGAAACGCGGGAAAATGCAAATAAGCGATGTAACCAAGTCAAATTATTGGTAATTTGCACTCAATTTTCTCTTAGAAACATGGGAAATACTTCAGAAACTTGAGAAATAATTTGTAAAAACCATAATAATATACATCCATTCCATCCTTTATGGACTGTAAATGGGTTCTCTTGTAAAGAAAATTTACACTGGCAAATTTATATCATTCTGATAGGACCTCGTTCTGCCATAATATCCACCGAAATCTCAGTCCAGGTGGAGATAACTCCCTGTATGGAATACAGTATGCAGTAACCTCAATTGTATACTAATGGACACACTGTGATTATTTTTAACGGAACTCCTGGTCTTCTTTCCACCTGCTTCCGAAAATAGAGCTTCAGGTATAACTTTAGGGCAGTTAAAATTAAAACAATCTGGCGTAATGATACATCTCCGCTCCGTAACGGAGTCTACATTAAGATAATGCATAGACTCCACTATTATGCCTTAAGGGTGCACTCCGAGATTCTTTTTATTCGGCATGGAATAGACTATGGGTCCGTTTTTCGGCCACCAGTTGTCGCAAAACCTTCAACCCAATCACTTATATGTGTATATATTTTCTGAAAGAGCATGATGAAACTATTATTTTAAGATATAACACTGCTATGTTATAGAAAAATTAAACTCGAACATTCTCCTCCATGCTTGCTTCATTTTTCCTAGAAAACCCCTTAAAATGTCGAAAATGGTCAAATTCGGCTCAATTTCCAGAAAAATCTGTAAGAGCGATTTCAATTAAACTTCTTACTCACGTTCCCTGGTCCGGTCTCAACTTAAAAAGGCAAAAAAAAGGGGGCGTCAACCTAACCGTTGTTTGTCAGATTTTCTTCCCGTAAATGAGTCCCGATTTTTAGGCACACCCAAGGGGCATAACTGAGGCAGGACAAACTTTACTTACGATCCCGATCAGCGTGTAGACGAAGCCAGCACTCGATTTGTACGTACTCGTTTGCAGCGTTGATAATGCTGAACAGGATGGCATTATAGATATAAGCTATTAAGAAGACAAGAAGAATTATGATGTAGCAGAACAAGGGCAGTCTATCGTATTATGAAATTAGAGAGGGGCCATTACTTACGAAAACTGCGGAGGGCCACCTTAAGGGCAGGATGTTTTTTACGAAATTAATTATTCACATGTATCGTAATCTCAGAGTGTTTGCGAGTATGGCGGTATACTGAACACTGCTGCTATACATATTATACTTGGGAAATCCGACCGATAACTTTCCCCACCCCATCTCTTTGTTTTGATCACTTTTGCCAATTCTAGCAGGATTTTCGAGAACAAAACTCAAAATTAACCTATTTCTTCTTAATAATGGTCATCCATTCGGCAAATATGAAGGCCGTGGTTACTTTTCCGCTTTCCAATGATAGCAGAAACGCGGGAAAATGCAAATAAGCGATGTAACCAGGTCAAATTATTGGTAATTTTGCACTCAATTTTCTCTTAGAAACATGGGAAATACTTCAGAAACTTGAGAAATAATTTGTAAAACCATAATATACATCCATTCCATCCTTTATGGACTGTAAATGGGTTCTCTAGTAAAGAAAATTTACACTGGCAAATTTATATCATTCTGATAGGACCTCGTTCTGCCATAATATCCACCGAAATCTCAGTCCAGGGGGAGATAACTCCTGTATGGAATACAGTATGCAGTAACTTCAATTGTATACTAATGGACACACTGTGGATTATTTTAATCGAACTCCTGGTCTTCTTTCCACCTGCTTCCGAAAATAGAGCTTCAGGTATAACTAGGCAGTTAAAATTAAACAATCTGGCGTAATGATACATCTCCGCTCCGTAACGGAGGCTACATTAAGATAATGCATAGACTCCACTATTATGCCTTAAGGGTGCACTCCGGAGATTCTTTTATTCGGCATGGAATAGACCATGGGTCCGTTTTTCGGCCACCAGTTGTCGCAAAACCTTCAACCCAAATCACTTATATGTATATATTTTTTCTGAAAGAGCATGATGAAACTATTATTTTAAGATATAACACTGCTATGTTATAGAAAAATTTAACTCGAACATTCTCCTCCATGCTTGCTTCATTTTTCCTAGAAAACCCTTAAAAATGTCGAAAAATGGTCAAATTCGGCTCAATTTCCAGAAAAATCTGTAAGAGCGATTTCAATTAAACTTCTTACTCACGTTCCCTCGTCCGGTCTCAACTTAAAAGGCAGGGGTGAAAACTAACTGTTTTTTACTTATTTTCTTCCCGTAAATGAGTCCCGATTTTTAGGCACACCCAAGGGGCATAACTGAGGCAGGACAAACTTTACTCCATGATCCCGATCAGCGTGTAGACGAAGCCAGCACCTGATTTGTACGTACTCGTTTGCAGCGTTGATAATGCTGAACAGGATGGCATTATAGATATAAGCTATTAAGAAGACAAGAAGAATTATGATGTAGCAGAACAAGGGCAGTCTATCGTATTATGAAATTAGAGAGGGGCCATTACTACGAAACTGCGGAGGGCCACCTTGGGGTGCACTCCGGAGATTCTTTTATTCGGCATGGAATAGACTAAGGGTCCGTTTTTCGGCCACCAGTTGTCGCAAAACCTTCAACCCAAATCACTTATATGTATATATTTTCTGAAAGAGCATGATGAAACTATTATTTTAAGATATAACACTGCTATGTTATAGAAAAATTTAACTCGAACATTCTCCTCCATGCTTGCTTCATTTTTCCTAGAAACCCCTTAAAAATGTCGAAAAATGGTCAAATTCGGCTCAATTTCCAGAAAAATCTGTAAGAGCGATTTCAATTGAACTTCTTACTCACGTTCCCTGGTCCGGTCTCAACTTAAAAAGGCAAACAAAAGTGGGTGTCAACCTGCCCGTTTTTTGTCAGATTTTCTTCCCGTAAATGAGTCCCGATTTTTAGGCACACCCAAGGGGCATAACTGAGGCAGGACAAACTTTACTCCATGATCCCGATCAGCGTGTAGACGAAGCCAGCACTCGATTTGTGCGTACTCGTTTGCAGCGTTGATAATGCTGAATAGGATGGCATTATAGATATAAGCTATTAAGAAGACAAGAAGAATTATGATGTAGCAGAACAAGGGCAGTCTATCGTATTATGAAATTAGAGAGGGGCCATTACTACGAAACTGCGGAAGGCCACCTTGGTACAACTGTCAACTCCAACAACCACGTTGGCAAGTGTTCTACACAACTAACAAGAACGACAACTCCTGCTTCAGGAATTATACAAAGGTAGAGTGATTACTTCCCCTGTATGTCCATACAAGGTTTGATTTTCCCTTATTTTCAATTAAAGCTTAATTTGGCATGATTGCTCCTCCTGATATATTTTTAAGATACTGTTAATAAGATTTTAATGATTTAATGTTTTGATTTTTTTATTATTGAAAAGATTTCAAAGAACACTCCATGGATTCAAGACATAATAGACATTGTCGGATGATATTTCGTGGCAAATGATAATATTCACATTGTTTTCAAACTTGAATAACCAATTTAAATAATTACTTCAATCAGCATGTTTGTTATTTAATTCCTACTACCAGGTAAATTTATTGTTTAGTTTGTTATTTTCATCCTTCTGTGTGGAAGCTGATTGAATGTATTTTATCACTATATGTGATAGTTAATAACCTAGACATGTGCTATGTATCAATATCACTATGTGGTAGATTTTAATTAACATAAACATATGTTATGAAATTATTTATTTATCATGGTATGTGGACCAAAATTTCTTTTGTTAATATTTCAGCTTTGATACACATTTGTACCAAGTTATAGTACAAAAATAAATAGGAAAGGCGAAATCTCCACAGGGGTAAATGTCTGCATGGAGAAATGTCCACAGTCGGGAATTTCTGCAAGGAGAAATGCCAGTGCATTTACAGATTAGGCCTGATGGTAAAGTGGCCAGCAAGCGCCTTTGTCTGGCCTGGGGGTATTGGATGGTAGATGCATACATAAATCTTCACTAAATTACAACAAGCATTCCGACAACCCCAACATCTCACATTGCTGGGTCTCCTGCTGAAGCTGCTGCAGTATCGAAAACATACAAGTAGAGCAAACTTTCCATGTACAGGGGTACATGTAATTTTTTGCCTAACAAAAACCTTATCAATGGAAACGTACAAATTTTAAACTGCGATAATTTGGACAAAAATTCATGCACATCCTCGAATCACAACTTGTGTAGCAAGTGCCAAACTCATCCAATGAAAACAGACCAAGACAAAAAACCCTAAAAATTTGATACTTCATCTCATAAATACCACAGGCAAATCCTCTAATCATATGAAGTATGTGTACCAAGTTTCATAATCATCTAAAAACCTGACAAATTCAGACAACTTTTCAGTACATTTTTGTCTAACAAAAAACCTTGTAATTGGCAATTACTAAGTCCAAAACCTCATAATTTGGACAAAAATTAATATTTCATCTCAGAAATAGCACAGGTACATCCTCTTATGATAACAAAGATGTGTACCAAGTTTCATAATCATCCACTGACAGCTGACAACTGCAGCAAACTTTCTATGTACATCTAGAAGGCCTAGATGTACAATTTTGTTGAACAAAAAACTTATTTGCCATAATTTAGAAAAAAAATGATATTTCAACCCAAAAATAGCACAGGTACATCCTCTGATCATAAGACACATGTGTATTAGGTTTCATAATCATCCTGTGACAGCTCCCAACTGCAGCAAACTTTATATGTACAGATATACATGTGCACTTCAGCTAAACAAAAAACTCTATGTTTTAACATTGGAGCACCCATGGAATCCCAGGGGTAGTGCCATTACTGAACCCCCAGGTGGAATACACAACCCCATATTTTTTTTTAATACTTTTTCTGAAATTTCTTGATTGTTTTTTTGAATATGCTAAACCAAAAACCTTATCATTTCCAGATCGGGGACACCGACAGCGATGACGACATCCTCTTGCCCTCCCTCACAATATCTCCCCTTTACTTCATAAGGCAAAATAAAAATTAATATTTTCTTTTTCAAATAGATTTTAAAATATTTTTCCTAAATTGTTTCCTCTCACATTTGAATCAGATAAGGCCATTCCCATCGATTTCAAGTCAGAAAAAAACAGACTATGTATGTACTACAGTTTTTAATTTTCTACCATATTAAATAAGTTTATGTGGAGTATATATATAGCTCAGAAGTTTGTCTATTTCTATAATCTAATGAAATTGTCATCTTACGGTGTGCAAGAATGGCCACTTGGTAACGTAGTCATGAATCGTTCAGGTTACTAAGCCGTTTCCAATATTTTATGGTTGAAATAGTATTAATTGAAGATGGGTATATTCCCAACTCTGCCAACACGAATCTCACTGCAAATGTTCTCACTGCTCGTGCTGTGACACCGGCACATGTTGAACCAAAATTATATTGATCAATATAAAACAAGCGAACCAAATGGACAGTTGAAATTGAAAACGCATCTAGAAATTGGAGCCGAGTCGATAAAGGGGCCAAAGTGCTATGGTACCTGGATCTACAAGTAGGTGCTGCTCGCCCTAAGTCTATTCAAGACTGTGGTTGGTTAATTGATAGCACTATTTGGGTGCAATAAAAAGTAGCTGTTTACCCTTCATATGTTAATTTTTATGCAGATTCAGATGCTAGTAATTTTGACAAAAATTAACATTTCATCACATCTTCAAAGTATGTTCAGTAAGCCCATAAAGTGTCAAGGGTCTCGACTCTCCAGTCAAAATTGTGGGACTAGCTGATTATACAAGATTGCCATGTACAGTGAAATTGATGGGGAAAATGGCAAAGTCCAACTCCTGATAAAGACCTGGTGAAAAAAATAAATAAATGAAATAACGTGTATGAAATAAATATTTCAGTTCTTCCATAATTCTGGGAAAAACCTTCGAAACATGAAAAACACCTGACAGTGCATATCTGCAAGGTATTCAGCATATTCCATGTAAACCGAGATATGGTCCGAAAAAGAAATTATTGAAAGCCCGAGAATGCACATCAGCAAGGTGCAAAGCATCTTCAATATAAGTTTCGGAGTTGTCCATCAAATACTAATCGAGAAATGGACCGGACAAGAATTTCTTGACAGATGGACGACCATATGAACAGTTGTACATGCCTATTACAAGAACCTGCAGCCCAATGGGCTGAGGGGTAATCAGAAGGCATAATTAAAACTTGAAACCAAAACTTTATTTCTTATAACAAATATTAAACTGTTTGTTCTACTGGTGATTATTTTTATGGAGTAATTGACAAACTAGTCATTTCTCTGCATCCAGAATTCGTACATGAAAAAATTATACCAGGAGAATAAGGTTACATGTACTTGGAAACACACAATATCAGCTATATAGCACCATTGGGGCGTTTGATTGTTCTGAAACCTTTGTACAGGGAGTTCAATCTACAGCATTAATATCAATCACATGAAGGTTACAGGGAATGTTCACCATGCTGTATGACACTGAAATTCAAATTTTTAGTAAATTACGGACATCTACAGACCAAAAACCAAACTGGATTCACAAACTTTATGAATAGTTTCTATGTATAGCATTGTTGTACATGTCCATGGGACTTCAATATATGCTCATACATTGGCCAGATTCAATATTTGTGATCTCAAATTAGAATTATGATACCAGTACAGACTTAATTTTGGAGCGCAATGATAGCTTCTTGCTGGAGATTGCTGCAATCCTGACATGCCTGACCAGGGCCTCAAAATCAACACTTTTTCGTCTTTCTTCTAATTTTGGGATATCAGCATGTACCGCTACCGAAGTTTGGTCACAAAAGAAATGAAGATATTACATGGAGAACTGAAGTTAATATATAGCCAGATGTATGGATGCGAGTTTCTCTCTATTGCATGACCTGGCTTAAGGATACAGATATGCCAGTTCAGTATACCGGTACATGTATGTTCAATTTTGGATCTGATCTACTGCATTGGACATGTTGAATTGGAAATAAATTTGTATCATATAATTAAAATGGAATGACTGATTGGTTTGTACATGTACAAGTAGACATAAATCAATTTCATGGATTAAGATATAAATTGAGAAAATGAAATACATTCAGAATGAAACTAAAGAACTCAAATTTGCAAATGCCTGCCTTAGTTATGAGAAATAACAGGGGATCAATCATGTGAAGAAGAGCACTGTTTCTGCAATAACATATTTACACAATACATGGTCAATAGATGATTTCATGAGGGAAACAAATCTTATCATCTTCAGAGACATCTGTCTTCAATCAGCTGATACGATCAATGTGTTATTGATGAACTGGAGTCATTTCTGTCAGCTAGCTACTCACTGTATGGAAATCTGTCTGGCAAGAATACGCATCAACATGTATGCATATTATCAGGCAAAAGTTTCATCCACTTCCAATCACAAATTCTCTTAGGTTCCTTGCGAGAATTGAAGACTGAATCAACAAGCACAACAAGAATATTTCTAAAATATGACACATTCTCAAAAGATAGGCCAAATTTAATTAATTAAATTAATTTTATTCTGCCAATGTCACAGGAAATTGGACAATGAAAAAAACAGACGAAAATTTAAGTTGCAGACATGACTGAATGATAGACTTCCAGGAAGTTTACTAACAAGCTAGTGTAGCCATAAACAGTGAGAATTCTCTACATTCCTAGGAATAAAACATTTATAAGATGTTCTTATACAATGAGACAGAGCACTACAAGGTGGTCTCAGATGTGAACACATACAGAAGAATTGAACAAAATGGTCCAGAATATTATATTCTGTTTCCGTGGAGTGTTTCTATGAGTTGAAACATCATTGATATTGCACTGGAGCAATTCTGTAATTATAGCCCTAACAATCATGGCACATGTAACTGTGAGGATTATACAATGTATTCTAATTTCATGATTGGTCGGATACTAATACTGGTATATACAGTGTCTCCAATAATTAAGGTATTCCTAATGGGTACAGGCTGGGCAGCACAACAAAATACAGACAGTCACCACATAATACATATCATATATGATGTACTTCCATGATACACACAACGATAACACACAATGGAATGATAGCAAGTCTAGTCGGGATGGAATATTTGATACCGTTTTTCTCAAATGATCTACAGGATCAACAACTGCTGATCAAGTTGATAATTCAGCATTTCTCTCGACATGGATTTTTCTTGCATATGCTGCAACGGTGTGCTGTGTAAAACTGTTCCCATTCGTAGCGGTTATAAAACATAACTGAGTCACCATCATGTATGTTTATAAATATCTGTCCGTATGACGGAAAATAAGAGGACTTATTCAGACAATTACAGCGTGATTTTCTCCATCACTGTCCATTCCAAAACAGGAGTTTGCATAACAAATCTGTATATGGAGAGAAAATGCTGATTTATCCACTTGACCAGATATATTTTTAACCCGGAGAGCAGAAATCCTCGCGAATGCAAGAAACTCACACTAATCATGTTTCATTACTTCCCTTCTTCCCTATTTCAGAGAACTATCTAATATGTCAAACACACTCATGGCCCATCACTGTCACACATACTCATGGCCCATCATTGTCACACACTCATGGCCCATCATTGTCACACACACTCATGGCCCATCATTGTCATACATACTCATGGCCCATCATTGTCACACACTCATGGTCCATCATTGTCACACACACTCATGGCCCATCATTGTCACACATACTCATGGCCCATCATTGTTATACACTCATGGCCCATCACTGTCACACATACTCATGGCCCATCACTGTCACACACACTCATGGCCCATTATTGTCACACACACTCATGGTCCATCATTGTCACACACACTCATGGCCCATTATTGTCACACACACTCATGGCCCATCACTGTCACACACACTCGCAGCCCATCACTGTCACATACACTCATGGTTCATCAATGTCACACACAATATCATGGTCCATCAATTACACACACTCATGGTCAATCACTATTGCACACACTCAATCCGTGTCACACACACTCATGGTCCATCACTGTCACACACTCATGGTCCATCAATGTCACACACTCATGGTCCATCACTGTCACACACACTCATGGTCCATCACTGTCACACACACTCGCAGCCCATCACAGACACATACACTCATGGTTCATCAATGTCACACACAATATCATGGTCCATCAATTACACACACTCATGGTCAATCACTATTGCACACACTCAATCCGTGTCACACACACTCATGGTCCATCACTGTCACACACTCATGGTCCATCAATGTCACACACTCATGGTCCATCACTGTCACACACTCATGATCCATCACTGTCACACACTCATGGCCCATCACTGTCACACATACTCATGGTCATCATTGTCACACACACTCATGGCCCATCACTGTCAAACACACTCATGGCCCATCACTGTCACACATACTCATGGTCCATCAATGTCACACACACACTCAATCACTGTCACACACACTCATGATCAACCACTGTCACATACACTCTCAATCACTGTCACACCGCCCAGCCTGTACTCTCTCAAGTCATCTCTTCATGATCACAGCACTTTTTAACTTTTTCTTTCCTGAAAGTTTTTTTCTCAGCTCTTCTCTCTGGACTTCCTGTTTTCTTTCTTCTTTCGTTCTCCAGTTTTTCAGTATTTTCTCCCTAAGTTCACGTTCTTGTTGTTCTAGTCGCAACTTTCGTTGTCTTCGTATTTCAGCTCTTTTCCTCTGCTCCAACATTTTTTGTCTCTTCTGTAACAACACTTGACGTTTCCTTTCTTCTTCCAACTCTTTCTCCTCCTTCTCCCTCTCTTCTTGGGCTTTGATCACCTGAAATATTAAAGAAAATTCTGAGTTACAACACTTAGTTTGGAATTCTTCTGTGCCAGGGAGAAATTTAAAGTTAGTGTCAGGGCCAGTCAATATGCCAAGGTTTGGGCTGTAGTGTGTCATCAGACCTCAGTTGGTGGCCATGTTTAAATATTGTTGACAGACAACAAACTCATGAAGATAGACATAAACATGAATTGCAGGCAAGCACCTAAAAGGTGCGTGGACCACTCAGCCTGTTTTTATTAGCCAAGTAGTATCAGGGCTGCATCTAGAGCCAATTTAGTTCCGAAAAACGTATGGGCGCCGAAAACTCGAGAAAACGAAAGTGTTGTTGTTGTTCAATTTGAAAGGATTTCTGAAGAATATACTCCTAGAAAAAGCTTCTGGTAGCCTCAATATCGATCCGATTGCATAGCTGGGTATTGAATTTCATGTTAATAAACATGAAAAATTTGAAAATCAATTTTCCTATTTCTAAGCTTAAACTTACCTTCACATACCTTATTGCTATCGTGTTCCTACGCGATTGCTCTATTGTAAAACCTTACCACAGAACCAAAAGAAATAGTCCCTGTAATGCCCAATGCCCATGCACGAGTACCCAGAACCCTCTCTGTCTGACCACGTAACTTCCTTCTTTCCTATTCAACCACAGTGTGAATAACCCATCAGCGGGGAGGCTGGGAGGGCCATCACAGTATGTGAAGGTAAGTTTAAGCTTAGAAATAGGAAAGTTGATTTTCAAATTTTTCATATTTCTTGCGCTGTAAAACTTACCTTCACATACCTTATTGCTAGAATATCATAGCAGGAGGAGGGAAATAGTGGTCAAAACAGAAAAGGTCTCAAGCATAGGCGAAGGATAAAACAGGAGTCAGCGAGATAATCGAGTGCCATAAAGACATGTAGCATGACGGTATGGCCATCGATACAATCACCTAGCCCTATATATATATAATAAGCGGGCCTAATGAATAGCTGACAAGCACTAGACCGAAACCTCCCGCCCCCACCCCTCTTTTTTTGAAAATTTGGGGAGCGCAGCCACTTACCAGATTTTTAAAAAATGGTAAAACCACTAGGAGGTCTAGTGCGATGAGGACGGGTCCGCAACATGCTGGGCAGCCACCAGGGGTCCCAGCGAGTATATGTCCCGTCTCTGAAGCGTCAAATCCCGGAGGTAGTGTGACACAAAGGTTACATTACTCCTCCAGTAGCAGGCCCTCATGATGTCTGACACGGATCTATTGGTCCATAGAGGCCAGGATGCCGCCATGGCCCTGACCTCATGGGCGGAGACCTTGGATAAAGTAGTTACCTCAAGTGGCACGTCCGTATACGCCAAACGAATGGTTTTGGAAAGCCAGGCAGATATGGTATTTTTCGATATCTCCTGCTTTGAAGAGGGCCCAAAAGGGATGAATAGACGCACCCGCCCGGCTCTCATATGCTCCACACGGGCCAGGTAGCAGGAGAGAGCTCTGACGGGGCACAGGACTCTGTCGTCGTCAACAGCTGCGGACAGGATGTTGGACAGAGCCGGGATGACGAACTCTCTCGGAAGGTTGTCGTAGAGTGACTGGTTCTTAGCAACAAACTCCGGGAGAGTAGATAACGCCACCCAGGTCCACTTAGGGTTGTATCTCAAAGACCTGAAGTCCAAGGCATGGATTTCTGATATGCGGGCGGCAGATGCAAAGGCGATCAGAAAGACGGTCTTGTAGGAGAGAAACAGGTGCCGGGTGTTGTTTCGGCCAAAAGTTGTTGAGGTGCATCATCAACGGCCGAAGCTGCAAGCGGCCTCGAGGCGTTACATCCTGAGTCGATGTTAACAGGCCGATCACTGCAGCGAATTGGAGAGCACGTCTGTGCGATGCTGACATGAACGTCGGCACCGATGTCAGAATTTTCTTGCAGCGGTCTTCCGGAGGTTTCGCTAACGCTGAAAGGGTGTCTTGATGTCGTGAGTGATAAGGATCTGAAATTACTCCTGATGAAAGGACTTAAATATAGAGAGCCAAGAAGAATAGATCTGAAGGCCGACCAGAAGATAGTCCTGTCTGCATTAGAACAGTACGTTATTGATTGGTCTAAGCGAGAAAAAGTTGAACCTACAGTACTCGTTGATTGGCTGGACCTCACCAAGAGCAAGGTCGTTGAAACAATCCGAGCTTCTTTCAACCCTATTAACGAGGGCCCTTCAGGAAGTAAAAGCATTTTGGGAAAGGTATTGCACCACTATTTCTAAGAACTCTGGCGTTGAATGTATGTGGATATTGAAAAACTCAAAATGTCTTACGGAAGAACTTGATGCTAAAGGTCACATACCGTACAGACATGTATCCACATGGGATTTCTCGACTCTCTATACTACAATCCCTCATCAGGACCTTATTGACCGTCTAAGTTCATTAATAGTATCTGTGTTCAAGAAAACTGATCGTAGATATATTAATGTCGGAAGCCATAAAGCATTCTTTAGCTCGACTACATACAAGAGATATCATTCATGGGATGTTTCTTTGTTTATAGAGTTGCTTGAATTTCTCATTAAAAATATCTATGTGAAATTTGGCAACACAATATATCAGCAGCATATAGGTATTCCAATGGGTACTAATTGTGCACCCCTGTTGGCTGACCTGTATCTGTTCTCTTATGAATATGACTATATGCAGGCGCTTTCAAAAACCGATCCATTCAAAGCCCGTTCCTTCTCATTCACCAAACGCTATATAGACGATCTTCTCGCTGTGGATAATCGCTATATAAATGACGCAGTGAAGGATATATATCCACCTTCACTGGATCTGAAGGAAACTATAGATAGCCCTACAGGCACATCTTATTTAGATCTCTATCTCTATAAAAATGAAGCGGGCATTCTCTCTCGTCGACTTTATGACAAAAGAGATGATTACAATTTCGACATCGTAAACTATCCCTTTCTGGATAGTAATATTCCAGTGGGACCTGCATATGGCATATACATATCTCGCTTAGTAGCATTTGCTAGATCCTGTGTTAAATGTGATGATTTTAATCAACGTCACAAAACATTGTTGCAGAAACTTATAAAACAGGGCTATTCCACCAAGCGCCTCCACTCAAAGTTTCTCAAATTTGGCGATACATATCGCATGCTGATAGCAAAATACGAACGTAGCGTGCAAGATCTATGGCGCTACGTTTCGTAACTTGTGTCTAATTCCGCTTAACCCGGGGCCAGGGGCCGTATGAACCCATGTACTTCAAGATCCTCATGGTACTCATATGAAGTCACAATCAAAGCGTGACTGAGATACATCATTCTTTAGATGACGACTTTACAACGAATATTATGGATTAAGAATACTGATCAGCGATACGGATTTGATATTTTTGGAACATCATGATGTCTTGCCGGCATCATTGAAAACTGTTGACCGCTTCTCTCTTGCAGGAAACAAGCCTATGTTTATGTATACTATGACTGTCTTTTTGAATTTGGTGCTAATACTGTTATATGGAATATGGAATAGGTCTTT
Organism: Hanleya hanleyi; assembly: GCA_036873755.1. NCBI lineage: Eukaryota > Metazoa > Mollusca > Polyplacophora > Lepidopleurida > Hanleyidae > Hanleya > Hanleya hanleyi. The sequence continues at coordinate 45,738 of JAVTVY010015829.1, read as the reverse complement.
GGATTATGGACGCGGATATTCTCTAATGGACGATGGCTGGATTATGAATGACGGACTAGACGCTTGTAATCGAGACTGGGATGGTGTCAACTCCGATTTGCCCTCGTGAGGAAGATAGCCCAGAGCAACAAGGATCTCCCAAACGAATTTGGTGTCCTTGCGGAGTTCTTCCCTGCACTGATTCCGTAGTAGAGAATCGTCGAGGTAGAAGTGATACTTGAGACCTCTGGTGTGCAGGAATGATGCCACCGGGTTGAAAACTCTGGTGAAGACCCAAGGGGACGTGGATAGTCCGAAAGGGAGCACAAATAACTGAAACTTCCGGTTGCCAACCAGGAAGCGCAGATATTTGTGATGAGCCCTGTAGATCGGAACATGCAGGTATGTATCTTGGAGGTCGAGAGACGTCATCCAGTCCCCTTGTAACAGAGCCGAACGCATAGACCGGAACGACTCCATCCGGAAATGAGGAGGTGGGGCCAAGAAGTCCTTGTTTAACCGGCGTAGGTTTATGACCATACGCATTTCGGTGGTGTTCTTCTTTGGTTGTTCTTTGGTAGGGACCAGGAACACCGGAGAATAAAAGCCCGGGGACATATCGGTTGGCGGAAGTTCTATAGCAGCACCCTTCACTACCAACTTGTCCACGGACCTCTGAATCTCCATCAGGTGCTCCCGACGCACAGGAATTCGAGACGACTTGGGTGACGAAGTCAACGGGGGAGTTGTGGCGAACTCCAGCCGATACCCATGACGTAGGGTGTTCAACACCCGCGAATCCGCCTGGATTGCCTCCCAATTCCGCCAAAAACTTGCAAGTCTCCCGCCTACCGGAAGCGCCGGATCTGGTGGAATTGGGAACAGCGGCAACGTGCGGTCTCGCCATGCAGAACGAACATCTGCATGGCCCGTGCCCTCATTTCTTGGGAGCTTTAGCGGACTTCCCTTTTCCGCCTCCACGTTTAGAGTGGCCGCTCCCCCCTCCCTTGGAACCTCCGCCTGATTTCGAAGAGGAGGGCGCATCCTTTTTGTTACCAGCCCTGGAAGAAGAACTTGAAGAAGCTTTCTTCGGGGCCGAGGAAGACGATGTCGAGGTCTCTGGGGCCGTCATGTATCTACTGATACAAAAAAAGTTATTTTTAATAATTTCCTGATTTTGGGGTCAGTGACCTTTGACCTTGACCTATATTTTGGTATGCGACACCTCGTTTCCCCCTATTGAATCCACTCACAAAAAATTAGAAATTTTTAATGATTTCCTGATTTTTCCGGGACACTGACCTTTGACCTACATTTTGTATGCAACACATCGCTCCCCCTAGGGCATCCACTCACCAAAAATTAGAACTGTAGATAGAAAACTGTCTCAATGATTTCCTGATTTTAGGCAACAGTGACCTTTGACCTCTGACCTTGACCTCAATTTTGGTACGCGACACCACTTCCGGTCCCTGAGTGGGCTGGCTATCAACCTCGCCCCGTGTCATCAAGACGGCCGACTTCCGCTACCCAAGCTCAGCTACCACTTGATCTCTCAAGTGGGGTAGTAGACCTACACCTCCTTCGTTTGTGCCCACGTTTACCTTCCGTAGTCGTAGCTGGACTGAAATTGCCAGACTCGACCGTCGAATGCGAACCTGAGGTACTTCTGAGATTCCAGATGAATTGGAATGTGGAAGTACGCATCTTTGAGATCGATCGACGCTGCCCACATGCCAGTTTGTAGACTGGCCCGTACCGCACGAAGAGTTTCCATCTGAAACTTCTCCTTGCGGATGAAACGGTTGAGGGGGCGAAGATTGAGCACAGGTCGCCAATCTCCAGTGCGCTTCGGTACCAGAAACATTCTCGTATAAAACCCTGGACCCGATCTGGGATCCATTATCTCCCGTATGGCACACTTGGCCTTGGCGGAGCACAGATAACTGCTCTTGCACCCGAGGTAATTGGGTTTCTAGGGGAGCTGAAGTTACAGGTGGAGGTCAGGATGGAGTAGTCCATGCGACCTTGTAACCTTCTGTAACTATTCGTTTCACTAGGGTATCTGAGCAATGCTGATTCCACCAAGCGGAAAAGCGACTCAGACGCCCGCCGACCGGAAGGTCCGGTTCATAGTAGGGTTTGACCCGGAAACGTTAGCTCCCCTTCCGAGATCAACGTGACAGGCACGTTGACTGGTACCGAAGGTGGTGGCGCAGAAATCATTGACTGAGGTCATGACTTTTGCCCTTACCCTTTCCCTTACCTCTACTGCCCCGATGACGTTTCTTCCCAGGGACTGAAGCCGCAGCAGGCGGCGGCCCCCCAAGAATACTTCGCACGTGGTGCATTAGATTGAGCAGGAGCGCTCGAACGGTGCTTCCCGCCCCCGGTAAGGGTCTGACGGGGAGCCAAGGCGTCTCTATGCTGCTGGGCCTCGAAAGCCCTATTAGCATAAAGACCCACACCGTCATCAAACAGCTCAGCTGTACCTAATGGTAAAGCGAGCGTTTGGGTGGCATGATCCGTGGCTCCCAGAGTCGATTCCGCCAGGTAGAGTCGACGCCTGGCAAGTTGTATTCTTGCAACTGACCGCGCCTCAACTTCCATGATCGATGAAGTGACTAACTTCATCAACCGATCGAAGTCCGGCAGCGGCTGCGGCACACTCAGGTTATCTTGCGATACCTGGACAAATACTGACGCTGGGGAAGGGCTCTCAACCCCACGACGCAGTTTCATCATGGGCCGCTTCAGCCACACGCTGCAGAGCAGCAGCATAGCTGGCGTGCAACAAATACAACATATGGCTTAAACCTCTAAGAGCGAAATGCCCTGAAGCTTCAGCAAGGGAGCTCGTCTTCAACAGCCTTCCTTGTCTGGTCGCGCAAAGCTACAGTCTTTGCAAACGTACCAGAAAGGTAGTATGCCGAACCCTGCCCCACCTCCGAAGCCCGACCCGCCACCGGAAGGTCAGAGTCTGGGCAACGGAAAAACTCCGACAACCGAGCAGGAGTAGGTTTAAAAGCTAGTAGCTTTGTCCCCTCCTCCGACCCAGTCCACAGCGATTCAAACGCTGCAGCAACCTGGCCATCGAGAGGGAGTGCCGGTAAGGTACTCCGCTTTCGCGGCTCAGATCCCACTAGCAATGACCGCACGGGAGTTTTCGGAGTTGTGTCCGAGCTCGGACAAGCCGAAACCTCAGACACATAAGACAGCGCATCAGACCAGACAGTCCGAGGTATGCTGTCCAACTCTGTGGAATCACAGATCAGCGTCTGAGTGCAAGCTGCAATCAGGCGATCTAACTCGGCAGCCTCGGCAAGAACCTTAGCATTAGAGGGGTCTACAGAGTGAGAGGTAGATAAAACAGAGTGGACGGGTTCCTCTTTATCAACCTCCATGTCGCCAGGACCTGTATCCTCCGAGTCAGATGGATCAGACTCAAGAGCATTCGGGTCATAGAATGGCCTGAAAAAACCAGTTCCGGCGATTGTCACTGAACCCGAACTGGAACCTGGCTGCAGACGAACTGCGTCAGTTCCTGTGGACGTGACTGTCCGCGCACCAATCGGTGCAGCATGACCCACACCATACCGCGACACTACTCGAGTCAATAGCTCAGAGGAAGTCAGCTTTGCCTTGTGTCGGTCCCCTAGTAGGGGCGCCACTTGGCAACTGGTTAATGGTGATGGCGCAGGCCCATCACCCCTCCGAGAATCGTCAGCACCATCGCGTGAGCTTCCCGGAGGAATCTCTAACTATCGGACCTGGCAGCAACCTCAGCAGAGGTGCGCTCCTGGCCTAAAACAGACTGAGTTTCGGCTTTATGATCTGTTTCCCGAGACGGAATCAGATCCCCGATCGGCCCCGAACGACCCCCATGTGTCTTCGGCATCAGTTCCCGTGGCTGCATGGACAACAACCGATCATCCAGCGTCCGCTGAACGATAGTCGGTACATGCGCCGCCAGGGCCCGAGCCAATTCTTCACGGAAGGCGTCCCGAGTCATAGCTTCTCCCTGCTGATGTACAACACCAGAAGGGGGAATACTACCCGAATTGAGGAAATCGGTAATCGGTGAGCCAGGTGTAACGCGATCCGACCGTTCCTTCCGTACCGCGGCCCAAAGGTGCAGCAAGTCCGGCGGCCAGTCCACGCACACCTCGCATCTGTGTTCCTCATCACATGTTGAACAGGAAGCACACAAATGCCCCGCAGTACCAGTAACCAAAGGTAGATCGCACTCCGGATTGGCACATAACAGGGACTTGGGGGGTAAACCAGGGTCCATAATCTGTAACAAAATATTACCAAGAATATTAGTACAATGCCCTGATAATAATAAAATCAGTTGAAACAATAATACACAAAATGTATTATAGCATAATGAATGTGTATATAAAAGACCGTAATTGCTATAGCAATAGCAGGTAAAGCACTGTGAACGACAAACATATATATATATAAATATATGGTATCAACAACACGTTATATAACACAAACAATATCAACAATATATTTTTTTTTTTTGAATTAAGTTTATTTCAAATTTAAAGTTTAAAATTATATTTAATCGTATCTGGAATTAAAAGTCGGTCCTCCATCGGAAAACACGACTGAGTCAACCCCTGTGCATGACTGTCAAACTAAGTCAAAACCAACCAGGTCAAACGCCGGCAACATTTACCACAGTAAAGTCTGCACGACAAAAACAAAGTCTATCACAAATCGACTTTCACTCCACCCCAAAGCTGGAAAAACCAGTTTGGCCAGAATGAAGGAATTGGAGACAATGCCAAATGTTAACCCAGATAGCTCAACAAAGCGACAAGCCAAACACTTGACTCAGGTACGAACAGCTGGAAGTCTGTTGTTCAAAGACAAAAGCCGACAGCACACACTGTTGTTGTTGTTGCTACCCACAAAGTGAACACCAGTGTCTGGAAATAATTCGCCCTCTGTGACATGCACTCGTATTAAATAGGTAGAATACTACACATAAATATTTTCACCTAATTACACAGCATTAAATCTCGCTACGAGACAAGATCTTACAGATTTCTTGACGATATGCTGAACGAACGCATGTCGGCAAAAATAAATCCGCCATTGACCGCGTGTGTAAACACACACGGGCAATGGACAGTCCCACAGACGAAAAAACACGCATGGCAGTACCAATAAAGATTACGGACATGGCAAATACATTGAATAAGTTATACACAAAGGAGCATATACATCTCACCGTGTGAACGTCTTCAATTTTCGTCTACTTGGACAAATAAGGCAGCTTGCTTTTGCGGAGACGTGTACTCTCGTCGATGCAAAAGTTGAAACTAATACGCATGGGCTAAACGAGATTTGACTCACAGGTCTCGCGGGATAATGTATCAATGGGGCTACGGAGGGGAGTGCCTGGGGCATTTCTTTTTTGGCAGCGGACACCGAGGCGGTGGATGAAACCCCTGAGAGTATTGACGTAATAAGGTATGTATTACGTCATAAGGTAAGTATGAGAGGCTCTGATGTAAAATCCAGGTATACAAACTGGTTCAAAATTGCCTAGAGTCGGGCTAAAAATGGGCTCTCCTACTCACTCAATTTAAATAATTTCCAAGGTACAGTAGCATGCAAAAATGTAGCATGATAAATCATATGATGTAGATTAGAATGATTTAACAGCAAAATTGAAGAAAAATTGTTGTCCTTCATTTAAGGGGACACGAAATTCCAACTAACAGGGGTTCGATACTGCAGGAATTTCCCTGCCAGTTATTTCATATTATACCTCTGAAATAAAATATGGTTTGTGCAAAAGCTTTGGATAAATCGATGTAGCAAAATTGAAGAAAAATCTTGTCCTTCATTTAAGGCGACGCGAAATTCAAACCTAACAGGGGTTCGATAATGCGGGAATCCCCCACCCGGTTATTTCCTCTTGTACTTCTGAAATGAAATAAAATAATGTCACCAACCTGTTAAGTTATTACTGTAAAGGAATAAATTTTAGGTGATTCCGCATGTGTGTGATAAAACAATGTACACTGCATCTCATACATATCACATGAAGCTGAGAAGCTGTGGATAGGAAAAAGTCCAATAACATTTAGTGCCCCAGGGGTGGGGAAATCCTCCCAAGGGTAGTGCATAGGTTGAACAAGTGTAGCATCAGGTCAGCTCCCAGATAAATGGGAATTGGGGGGTCCATCCAATGATAATCTTGAATGGACCAGGCTTTTTTGTATCAGAGAACCTTCAAAAGTCACAATGAAACATGCAACCAAGGGTTCCCGATGGGCATAGATAACAGTGCGAAAGCTAAGCCATCAATAAATAATAATAAAAAAAAAAAAAAATTAAAAATCATGAAATCATCATAGCCATCTGAAAATCTAAGCATTTCATCAGTCAACATTCAGGAAGCTCTCACCAAAGTTTGGTCAGGCCCGACTTGATGGAGCTGCAGATATTCAGCAGACAAGAACATGTTGATGGGCATAGATAACAGTGCAAAAGCTGAGCCATTAATAAATAATAAAAAAAAATAATTAAAAATCATGAAATCATCATTGCCATCTGAAAATATAATCATTTCATCAGTCAACATTCAGGAAGCTCTCACCAAAGTTTGGTCAGGCCCGACTTCATAAATCTGCAGATATTCAGCTGACAAGAACATGTTGACGGACGGACGGATGGACGCTAGGACGGACGGACGTACGTACATGGCAACGACAAAACCCCACAGCCCTATGGGCTGAGGGGTAAAAAGTATTGCTCTAATTTGGAATGTAAGTATGGTAAAGGTGAAAGTACCAACCTTGACCCTCTCAAAGAGCTCTGTCAACAGTCGAAGAGACTCCAATTTCCTCTGAGCCAGCAAGAACCTTCGCTCCTCCATGGCAATTTTCAGCTGCAGTCTTTCCTCAGCTTCCTGTTTCTTCTTCTCGAAGGCTTTCATTTTTCTTTTTTCTTCACGTGATTTCCGCCGTTCCTCTCGTCGCTGTATTTTTTCAGCTCTCTTCCTCTCTCTGTCTTGATTTTCTTCTTCCTTCTTTCTCCTTTGAATTAGAATAAAAAAAAATAATAAGAAAATTCGAAAGGAAAAAGAAAGAAAAAAACCCCCAGCAATATAACCTTCGAGATTAACAAAGTTTACCGAACAAGTTTTCGCAGATAATGAGTAACTCATGTGACAGGAGTATGGCGATGAAAGGATTCTTCAAGTATGAACAAATTATACAGTTGAACAGTTACATGTATTCATATCAAAAGATTTATTCGATTAGTAACAACTGAAATATTAAATATAGTAAAATATCTATATTTGAAACTTAATTATAACCGGGCAATTTATACACAAACTATTTCAATCAGCATTTTTGCTTTGTCTGTGTCATAACTGCAAATTTTTTTTGCAAACAAGGCATCATAGATTAGTTCTTGCCTTGGGAAGAAATTTCACAAACTGCAATACCTTTCCTCATCTTTTTTGTTTTCTTCTTCTTCTCTCTCTTTCCGTACTTTTTCTTCCCGCAGTCTTTCCAACTCTTCTAACTTTTCTCTCTCTATCCGTCGTCTCTTAATCGACTTGTCTGTCAAGTGTTTGGTTCTGTCAAAATCTACCTGCAGGAGATAGTGTGAAGTATATGATGTTAGTACTGTCTCATTTTATCACATGACCTAGGTACATTATGGGTACCAAAAAAAGAAGTATATTTAGATGACAGACTTCATGGGTAAATAAAGCTTTCTAGATGACAGATATCAGGGATCAATGCAGCTTTCTAGATGACAGACATCAGGGGATAATACAGTTTTCTAGATGACAGAAATCAGGATCAATACAGCTTAGTATCTAGATGACAGACATCAGGGATCAATACAGCTTTCTAGATGACAGACATCAGGGATCAATACAGCTTTGTAGATGACAGACATCAGGGATCAATACAGCTTTCTAGATGACAGACATCAAGGATCAATACAGCTTTGTAGATGACAGACATCAGGGATCAATACAGCTTTCTAGATGACAGACATCAGGGATCAATACAGCTTTGTAGATGACAGACATCAGGGATCAATACAGCTTTCTAGATGACAGACATCAAGGATCAATACAGCTTTGTAGATGACAGACATCAAGGATCAATACAGCTTTGTAGAGGACAGACATCAGGGATCAATACAGCTTTCTAGATGACAGACATCAGGGATCAATACAGCTTTCTAGATGACAGACATCAGGGATCAATACAGCTTTCTAGATGACAGACATCAGGGATCAATACAGCTTTTCAGACGACAGACATCAGGGATCAATATAGCTTTCTAGATGACAAACATCAGGGATCAATACAGCTTTCTAGATGACAGAAACCAGGGATCAATATAGCTTTCTAGATGACAGACATCAGGGGATAATACAGTTTTCTAGATGACAGAAATCAGGATCAATACAGCTTAGTATCTAGATGACAGACATCAGGGATCAATACAGCTTTGTAGATGACAGACATCACTGATCAGGGATCAATACAACTTTCTAGATGACAGACATGAGGGATAAATACAGTTTTCTAGATGACAGTCATCAGGGGGCAATACAACTTTCTAGATGACAAACATCAGTGGACAATGCAGTTTTCTAGATGACAGACATCAAGGATTAATACAGCTTTCTATAAGATAGACATCAGGGGTCAAGACAGCTTTCTAGATGACTGACATCAATACAGCTTTGTGGATGATAGATATCATGGATCAATACAGCTCTCTGGATGAGACATCAAGGATCAATACAGCTTTGCACATGGCAGACATCAGGGATCAATACAACTTTCCACATGACAGACATCAGGGATAAACTACAGTTTTCTAGATGACAGACATCAGGGATCAGTACAGCTTTCTACATGTACATGTAGATGACAGACATAAGGGATCTATACAGCTTTCTAGATGACAGACATTAGGGATCAATACAGTTTTCTAGATGACAAACATCAGGGATCAATACAGCTTTGTAGAGGACAGACATCAGGGATCATTACAGCTTTGTAAAGGACAGACATCAGGGATCAATACAGCTTTCTAGATGACGAACATCAGGAATCAATACAGCTTTCTAGATGATAGACATCAGGGATTAATACAGTTTTCCAGATAACAGACATCAGGGTTCAATACAGCTTTCTACATGAGACTTCAGAGATCAATACAGCTTTCTAGATGACAGACATTAGGGATCAAGAAAGCTTTTTAGATGACAGACATCAGGGACTAAGAAAGCTTTCCACATGACGGACATCAGGGATCAATGCAGCTTTGTAGTTGACCATGATGACAGACATCAGGAGATAATACAGCTTTCTAGATGACAGACATCAGGAATCAATAAAGCTTTCTATATGACAGACATCCGCTGAACTGTATGGATCAATACAACTTTCTAGATGACAAACATCAGGAGACAATACAGCTTTCTAGATGACAGACATCAGGAATCAATAAAGCTTTCTATATGACAAACATCAGCTGAACTGTATGGATCAATACAACTTTCTAGATGACAAACATCAGGAGACAATACAGCTTTCTAGCTGACACACATCAGGGGTCATTACAACTTTCTAGATAACAGACATCAAGGACCAGTACAGCTTTCTAGATGACAGACATCAGGGATCAATACAGTTATCTAGAGGACAGACATCAGAAATCAATACAGCTATCTAGATAACAGACATCAAGGATCAATACAGCTTTCTAGATGACAGACATCAATGACCATTACAGCTTTCTGGATGACAGACATGAGGGATCAATACAACTTTCTACATGGCAGACAAGAGGGATAAATTAGAGTTTTCTAGATGACAGACACCAGGGATCAATACAGCTTTCTAGATGACAGACATCAGGGATCAATACAGCTTTCTAGATGACAGACATCAGGGATCAATACAGCTTTGTAGATGACAAACATCAGGAATCAATACAGCTTTCTAGATGATAGAAATCAGGGATCAATACAGTTTTCCAGATGACAGACATCATGGTTCAATACAGCTTTCTACATGACAGACATCAGAGATCAATACAGCTTTCTAGATGACAGACATCAGGGATCAATACAGTTTTCTAGATGACAAACATCCGAAATCAATACAGCTTTCTAGATGATAGACATCAGGGATCAATACAGTTTTCCAGATGACAGTCATCAGAGTTCAATACAGTTTGCTACATGACAGACGTCAGAGATCAATACAGCTTTCTAGATGACAGATATCAGGGATCAAGAAAGCTTTCTAGATGACAGACATCAGGGATCAAGAAAGCTTTCCAAATGACAGACAACAGGGATCAATGTAGCTTTGTAGATGACCATGATGACAAACATTAGGGGATAATACAGCTTTCTAGATGACAGACATCAGGGATCAATAAAGCTTTCTAGATGACAGACATCAGGAGTCAATAAAGCTTTCTAGCTGACACACATCAGGGATCAATACAGCTATCTAGATGACAGACACCAGTGATCAATACAGCTTTCTAGATGACAGACACCAGGGATCAATACAGCTTAATATAAGATAGACAATGAGGTCAATACAGCTTGATATAAGATAGACAATGAGGTCAATACAGCTTGATATAAGATAGACAATGTGGTCAATACAGCTTTCTAGATGATAGGGGATCAATACAGCTTTTCTAGATGACAGACAACAGGGATCAATACAGCTTCATACTAGAACTCGTGGACTTCGAAAGACTGCCGTTATCTGTGTGATTTTATGGTTTTGATGTTTGACTGTGATCTTTAGAAATACATAGTTTTTCCTATTTCCCAAAATTTGATCATGTGTATAGGTTGTGTTATGTGTAATGCTTTAGTTGCCTTTGACAGTCATAACAGGATGAAAGGTACTAAGCACAATAATTTTATAATTTATCCCATTAATTAATTTGATGCTTCAGAGTAAATTTTAATGAAAATCAGAGCGTCTGAAGTCCACCGACATTGAAACTACTGATTTGGCTTGGAACCTCAGTACCCAGCATGGAAAGCAATCTCGAGTGATATCCTCGTTATCCACATACCAAATCTGCGTTCAGGTTTTTGAAAGTTACCGTCCAGAAGTAACTATTTTTTTACTTGTCTTCCTGGTACTTCAGCTTGTCACCCCTTCTGAATTTTTTTTTTTATCACCATACTGTCATGTATTCCAACTAGTTTCTCCATTTTTTTCATGCATTGTAGAATTTGAACACACATTTTTCTTCCCTCGATCGGGAGACGTTGACGACACGGACAGATTTATCTCCTTCCTCTAGCTCTGCATTGCCAAGATCAATGTCCTCACTTCATGATCTTGATCATCATCCTAACGCATGGCACGATCACACGTAGAAACTTCTGCTCATAGCCATGCAGTAATGGGTGATATCCGAGTATATTAGGGCATTTCCCAATTGGTCACATCCGATTGGTCCCGTGAGATCCGACAATGGCGCAATCACATTCATAAAACGAAGACACACCTCCAGAAAGCCATCCACTGAAATGATCTCTTGGTGGGCCTCGAAATGCCCCTATCACAAAATAAAAAGTATATCATTTTCCTGTGAACTGTCGCCGATTTTATTTTTTTGAAATAGGTAAGGTCGTTTGTAATATGATTTTTCTTAAGAAAAACAAATAAGCATGCTCCATTAGAGTGAGAACTAAAGTAGCTGATTCGCACAACTTCGTTTTTGTCTCGCATAGAATCCCCTAGTCTTGCGCCTCTGCACTCAAGTGAGACTGACATGTCTGAAATGCCCAGGTCAAAATATTTAAATACAGATACTTTCATTGGCTCGTTTAAATGCGGCGGGCATGTGACTTGATGCTTCAGGAACAACTTTCGAACAGGATGATGTCCCTCCAGAAATATATCCTTTGCAGCCGAGAGGTGGCATCATGTGGAATACATGCCGAATCATAGCGTTGAGCTAAGGACAGTCTTAAGCGAAACGTGAAATCCCCTCAGCATGCTAAGATGGGTGTTGACTCGGTGGGCTCATTTCTCTCACCAGAGAGTTCAGTGAAACATGTCACTTTGTTGGAACGATATTTTCTTAAATATCATAACAGCAGGTTGGGGGGTTAGCCACTTTTTCATCTATGTTAGCATGGTTAGTATTAAACCCAGAATAACAAGAGTTCAATTGAACCCAAAATACGCCCGTAAAAAATACAGTCGATAAACAACATTTTTATCTCCTGAATGTTGTTAGAGACAAAGGTTAACCATACAAATGAACCTTCCTGGACTGTATGTTGTTCGTATTGTTGCATTTGTCATAATACTGTACATGTGTGAGCCATCATTGTTGTATAAGTGGTGTAGGCAGGTTTGGAAGTCAGATCGGGGAGAGGGGGGGGGGGGGTATGCATCAGTAACTTTAAAACAAGATTTGTGTTACTATAAGCTGCAAAAGTAAGCTCATCAGCCTGATGAATGGGGCCAAACTAGCAGTAGGTGCCAAGTATTTCAGACTAAAATCAAGAGGAATATCTGAAGAAAACATCAAATCAGCTCAAAAACAGTTTGTGCACATCTACAATGTACACATGGTACCGATCATATGTACCAAATTTCAAAGAATCCATAGAAAAGTCTGAGACGAGTTGTGTTCACGAGGACAGTAGGTGGCAAATAAAAGATTTCAGACCAAAATCATGGGGAGTAACTTTTCAACTTGAAAAAAGTGTGTGCACATGTGCACTTGGCACCAATCATGTGTACCTAATTTCAAAAGAATGCAATGAAACCCCTCGGATGAGTTTCGTTCAGGACTGTAGGTGCCAAATAAAAGGATTCCAGGCTAAAATCAAGGGGGGTAACTCAAGAAAAAGTCGAATTGGTTCGAAAAAAGTTCATGCGCATCTACACATGATACTGATCATGTGTACCAAATTTCGGAAGAATCCATTTGAAAACTCTGGGACGAGTTGCATTCACGACGAAGACAGTAGCTGAGTAGGTGCTAAATACAAGGATTTCAGACTAAAATCAAGGGGAGTAACTCAAGAAAATGTTGAATCGGGTCGAAAAAACATGACACCGATCATGTGTACCGAATTTCAGAAGAATCCATTGAAAACTCTGGGACGAGTTGCGTTGATGAAGACAGTAGATGCCAAATACAAGGATTTCAGACCAAAATCAAGGGGAGTAACTCAAGAAAACAACGAATCGGACCGAAAAAAGTTCATGCACATCTACACATGGTACCGATCATGTGTACCAAATTTCAGAAGAATCCATTGAAAACTCTGGGACGAGTTGCGTTGACGAAGACAGTAGGTGCCAAATACAAGGATTTCATACCAAAATCAAGGGGAATAACTCAAGAAAACATCGAATCGGACCGAAAAAAGTTCATGCACATCTACACATGGTACCGATCATGTGTACCAAATTTCAGAAGAATCCATTGAAAACTCTGGGACGAGTTGCGTTGACGAAGACAGTAGGTGCAAAATACAAGGATTTCAGACCAAAATCAAGGGGAGTAACTCAAGAAAACGTCGAATCGGGCCGAAAAAAGTTTGCGCACATTTACACATGGTGCTGATCATGTGTACCAAATTTCAGAAGAATCCATTGAAAACTCTGGGACGAGTTGCGTTGACGAAGACAGTAGGTGCCAAATACAAGGATTTCAGACCAAAATCAAGGGGAGTAACTCAAGAAAACGTCGAATCAAGCCGAAAAATGTTCATGCACATCTACACATGGTACCGATCACGTGGACCAAATATCAAAAGAATCCACTGAAAACTCTAGGACGAGTTGCGTTGACGAGAAAAAGTTAACGGACGGACGGACGGACGGACGGACGGACGGACGACATACCATAATACGTCCCGTCAAATTTGACGGGCGTATAAAAACTTGAATTTGAAAAATAGAATTTTTGAGAAATTTTGAAATTGAGTTTTGCCCCAAACAATTGTTTTTTATCGATGGGGAAACACGCACAAAAAAAAAGAGTGTTATAGTGGATAAATATTGAATTCTTCAAGAGATAAGTCGAGTTCCCAAATGAAAATGTCGTGACAAATAATCAAGCAAAATAATTGTTGTTGTTGTTGTTCCTTCACTAGATCAACTCGAGAGTGCTACGTTTAGCGTGTCTGGAGCAAGTCAAAATCGACACGGGCAACGCAACGTTCATGTTCATGTGTTAGCTGCCCGTGTTGGCAAGCACGATTTTGTTCCGATTAAAATACGCAGTGACAAAGTTTAATTCGGCTTTTATTCTCCACCATAAAACGATCAATCCGCTCGTTCTGGTTATCGAATTGCTCTTGCCAGGCATGAACACTTGATAGAAATACAGGCCAGATCGTGCCATCAATCTAGTGCAGTTCTTTTTATTTATCCATTAGTTTTGCCTTTCAAGCTTCGCTAACCACAGCGCCCTCAACGAGCAGATTAATTACATAAAGGGAGATCACTTTCAAGAAGCTGTCGTAAAAGTCTCGCGAGAGCCCATTTGACAGTATGCGCAAAGAGATTTCCGCGCAGTTTTTTCGGGGGGATATTGCATTTTCAGCTTCCGGTTTAGAATGTTACACACACAATTTGGGCTTGAAAAACAGACTTCCATTTATCTGAGACAGCCCAAATTGGTACGAATTTCTAGTTCAATATCTTCTCCACATTTGGCACTGTGACGATAAGTCTCAACTCTGCTTTGTTTTTTCGCAATCTTGCGGACAAAGCGATTTTGGCCCCCATGAGACCAAGCTGATGCAATAAGACTGCGACGCTTCGCGGCAGTCTTAATAAGATAGACAATGAGGTCAATACAGCTTGATATAAGATAGACAATGAGGTCAATACAGCTTGATATAAGATAGACAATGTGGTCAATACAGCTTTCTAGATGATATGGGATCAATTCAACTTTCTAGATGACAGACAACAGGGATCAATATACTTGTCTAGAAGACAGACCTCAGCGATCAGTTGAGCTTTTTAGATGACAGACATCAGGCATGTCAGGGACCAATATAGCTTTTTTAGATGACAGACATCAGGGATCAATACAACTTTCTAGATGACAGACATCAGGGATCAATACAGCTTTGTATATGTCAGACATCAAGAGGCAATACAGTTTTCTAAATGACAGACATCAGGGGACAACACAGCTTTCCAGACAACAGTCTTCAGGGGGGCAATACAGCATTCTAGATGACAGGCATCAGGGGTCAACACAGCTTTCAAGATGACATCTAGATGACAGACATCTGACGTATTCTCTTATAAAGGGTACCAAAATCTGTCATTTTTTCATCTGTCATATCAAAAGTGACGTTGGCAGTGTTGAAAATGATGATGACCTTAGAAAAACAAAATTAATCAGCTATAACCATTACATAAGCTTACTTTTCATTATCTGACCACTACTGACTCATCAAGCCAGAAGAAAAATTAGGGCAAATGGGAATAATAAGAGATGAAAGTGAAATAAAACTGATGTCTAAATGTCACATCTGCCCTTGGAAGTGGATGACATTAGAGAAATTCAAACAATGATTTTTAGTCCAAGAAACATACATTTGGTCTTAGAAATGGTAGAGATAAGAGTACCCATTGCAAAAAAGCTGGTACACCAATAAATACCAAATCTTGTGTTGAGCAAATATACTTTTGAGCACCAGGACAAATGTTGCTAAAGCCATTTGTGTTGCTATTAGATAATTTTCATTTAATGTCATTCTTTTAGATTTCAAAGCACACCTGTCACAGACAGATGATTTCAAAATGTCCGATGGAATGAGTTATGTGAATATCCCAAAGAATTCAAATAAAGTTGAAATGTTCAATGGATTTAGAACACCAAACCTGTTGCTAACGTCATTTGCAGAATGACTTTAGATAGACCTTATTATTGTTCTCAAAATTCACATAAATAAACTTTGCTTTGATATTTCATTATCCATTCAACCCATTGAGGGTTTTGTTATGATAATTGTGTACAGCTTGGAATTATTAGGTTCTATCAAACAAAAATTAAAAACAAAAATTCGGCCCTCATGGATGACAGATGGAAATAGTAAATGTGTGGTACCTTTATATGAGAATACGCCATCAGGGATCAATACAGCTTTGTATATTGACAGACATTGAGGATCAATTCAGCTTTATACATGACGGGCATCAGGGATCAATGTATAGATGACAGATGTCAGGGGACAATTGATACAGCTTTTACTTTCATGACAATTGGTGAACATAATTAATGATCTTTTTTTCATGCAGAAATCGAGTGCAAATCGCTCTCCTCAAAGAAATGAGAGGTGCGATCATTTATCACACGGCGACGCTCTTAACTCCCCGACTTTCAAAATGAGGCACTGCTACATGACAGACATCAAGGATCAATAAAGCTTCCTATATGACAGACATCAGGAGGCAATACAGCTTCCTAGATGACGGATATCAGGGATCAATACAGCTTTCTAGAAGACAGACATCAGAGATCAATACAGCTATCTAGATGACAGATATCAGGGATCAATACAGCTTTCTGGATGACATACATCAGGCATATCAGGTATCACTACAGCTTTCTAGATGACAGATATCAAGGATCAATATAGCTTTCTAGATGACAGACACCAGGAATCAATATAACTTTCTAGATGACAGATATCAGGGATCAATACAGCTTTCTACATGTAGAAGACAGACATCAGAGATCAATACAGTTATCTAGATGACAGATATCAGGGATCAATACAGCTTTCTGGATGACATACATCAGGCATATCGGGTATCACTACAGCTTTCTAGATGACAGATATCAATATAGCTTTCTAGATGACAGACACCAGGAATCAATATAACTTTCTAGATGACAGATATCAGGGATCAATACAGCTTTCTATGTTAAAGACACCAGGGGGCACAGGGATTCATAGAAGTCGCCTTTTAGGACCGGTTATCGGTCCTAAAAAAAATTGAGGAACTCAATTTGTGGGGGAAAAAAATAATGAAAACTGAATTTGTGGCCAATTGTGACCAATAATTTAGAGAAACTGAATTTCAATCGAGACGAAAAACTCAATTTGAGCTAATTGAAACTGAATATGAATTGCGTAACTTACTGTTCAATATTTATTTACACGTGTAGGCGGAGAAAACCGCAGCTCAACACGGAGCGAAACAACCCGCCATTTTATGGAAATTCACATGACTCTAATATGTAGCTCGGGTGCCCTTCGAAATTGCTCAGTTGCGAGGTTACGAAGGGTTCCCGAAAGACTTTCTCGCGACTCGCGAGACTCTTAGAGAAATCAATACAGAGAGTGCTTTCCATTTGCCGGGATACGGCCGATGCTCCGAATGCTTTCATCATCAAGAAATTCTACGTTTTGAATGACAGGTGAATGACAGAAAGACTTAATACTTAAAACTGACTGCTTGAAGTTTATTACTGACAACTCAAAACTTAACAACTGAAAGTGGATGGTCTGGATTGAGAATTTGTTTGAAAATGAAAGTTCACACGCATCAACAACAACAACACGTGTAGACAAGTCTGCAGCGCATTGTCATAATTTGACGATCTAAATATTTCATTTTCATTTCTTAGGAGTTGATTCGTTTATTTGAATAAATTGTTCTGCCTTGATAGTTTAGAATTTTTCTTGATTTTTTCAGATATTTGAATAAAGTTGTAATTTTTTAACAGGTTAGGGCAGGCTGCTCATTGAGCTATTGTAGGCTGATCTAGCTAAAATTCTCCCAGACAATTCTCGCTAAACAAGAGCAGAGAGCAATTGGTTGGAAACGGCTGTTAGTAACCAGCTAATCAACGTCTTTAGTTGTTATCCATAAATTCGTTTAGTTACAGAGAACAATAGATTAGGTGTTCCATCAGCTGTCAATGACCCGCCCGACTGGGGTACGGATTCCTATGCTATAACATTGTCTGGCACTGGTTTTTCTCCATAAATTGATTTATTTACAGCACTTTATCTGTATATCGTAATGGTAATAATTTGAGTAGGCCTAAAAAACTTGATTTCAAAGTTATTTTTCATAACTTCTGACTATTGTCTGAGAAATGAGGATGTTATCTAGCTGCATTTTCATGCAAATGCAAAAAAAAAAGACAACAGGACACATTGATCAGGTGAACAAAATTGTTTATTCCTATGAAATCACAATCATGATTAAATTATACATGTATGTGCAGGGCTCGAATTAGAGAAAATGCAATGGCCTGCTATTTTTCTTCGGATACGTAAAAATCGCAGGCCAAACCTTAGATGACCTGCTATTAGTAAATTTGACCTGCAGTTTTTCGAAATTTCCAAGTTACTTCGATCAAGGGGCACTCGATTCAATGACACAGGTAAGTACAACACAAGATATGATTTTAATAAAACTTATATTGTTGATTCCAATGTATTTTGTTGTTTATATTACAACTTAGACGACACATCTTTATCAATCCATATTTGTGACGGTTCGCCTGTGCCACGTACTAGTTAACCGGTTCTCGAGTTCACTATCAGATGACTAGAAATCACACATGAATCACATAAAATGTCAGACTATTACGATTGTAATGAATATTGATACATCATTGGCACGTGAAGATATCATAATGTTCAGAATATCAATCATAGAGTTCACTTGGAATGTACTCAGTTCTTGGCCACAGTCTATGACTAGAAATTATACAAAAAGTAGAAATGAATTATATATATAAAAATAATCAATTTAATTAAAATCACACTGAAATCACAGTCTGTCAAGCAGAAAGATAAATAAACAAGTCATCCACTCAGAGTTGACCAATCTCACTGCTGAATATTAATCATGATTTAATATCAAAATAAAATTTGCTACTCAGCACCCCAATTGAATGCCGTCCAGAGGATTAAAAGTCAAGGAAGCATCACAACGTTGAGAGTCCGTCTGTCTGCTTCAGTTCTCAAAGTTCAATACTGATTATTCAATAATAATAAACATGATGATGTCCATGGCTGGCAAGTAGACTAGTTAAATGAAAATTTACTCTGATTTATTAGGGTAGGCGGCCAAGGGCTTGGCGCACAACTCACAATTGACCTCCGTAACAAGCGTGTGTCCGCCTTTTATGATCGTTTGTTTCGCGTTCAACCAGCTGAATCCCCACGATTTAACCGTGGACAGTTTGACAGTATTTTGTGCCATGTTTTAGGCGTTTAGCATCGAATACCACGCTGGCTTCTCGCTTGTCGGATGTTGTTAACGGATGCGGAAGTAATAACGGCAGACATGCGCGCACACAACAAGGGAGACAACTTCGGACCGACTTACTTGCCACAACAATCGGATCAGCGCCAGTTCAGTACTTCGAGCCAGACGAAACATTTTGACGTACAAAGATTGCTGTAATGGTTTGGCAGTACGAATATTTTCAATATCGAACGGAGAATCGATCTTTAGGCATTTCATTCGCCTAAAAACTTATCGCCTGCTATTTTTTCACGATTTTTTTTATTTTAGCAGTTCAATTTTCACTTGGCCTGCGACAAGCAAATTTTCGCCTGCTTTTCGCCAATAGCAGGGCACCATTTCGAGCCCTGTATGTGGTATATAATGCAACTGGTCCTAAAAATATTATTAAACTCAATTTGCACCCCTAAAAGCACGCTAAAAACTCAATTTGCTGCGTGAAAAACTCAATTTGACCAATAACGGTCCTAAACAAAATGACTTCTATGAATCCCTGGGGCAATACAGCTTTGTAGATGACAAACATCAGGGATCAATACAGTTTTCCAGCTGACAGACATAAGGGACCAGTACAGCTTTCTAGATGACAGACATCAGGGATCAATACAGCTTTCTAGATAACAAACATCAGGGATCAAGAAAGCTTTCTAGATGACAGACATCAGGGATCAAGAAAGCTTTCCAGATGACAGACAACAGGGATCAATGCAGCTTTGTAGATGATCATGATGACAGACATCAGGGGATAATACAGCTTTCTAGATGACAGACATCAGGGATCAATACAGCTTTCTAGATGACAGACATCAGGGATCAATAAAGCTTTCTAGATGACAGACATCAGGGATCAATAAAGCTTTCTAGCTGACAGACACCAGGAGACAATACAGCTTTCTAGCTGACACATCAGGGGTCAATACAGCTTTCTAGATGACAGACATCAGGGACCAGTACAGCTTTCTAGATGACAGACACCAGGGATCAATACAGCTTTCTAGATGACAGACACCAGGGATCAATACAGCTTAATATAAGAGACAATGAGGTCAATACAGCTTGATATAAGATAGACAATGAGGTCAATACAGCTTGATATAAGATAGACAATGTGGTCAATACAGCTTTCTAGATGATAGGGGATCAATTCAACTTTCTAGATGACAGACACCAGGGATCAATACAGCTTAATATAAGAGACAATGAGGTCAATACAGCTTGATATAAGATAGACAATGAGGTCAATACAGCTTGATATAAGATAGACAATGTGGTCAATACAGCTTTCTAGATGATAGGGGATCAATTCAACTTTCTAGATGACAGACATCAGGGATCAATACAGTTGTCTAGAAGACAGACATCAGCGATCAGTTGAGCTTTTTAGATGACAGGCATCAGGGGCCAATACAGCTTTTTTAGATGACAGCCATCAGGGATCAATACAGCTTTGTGGATGACAGACATGAGGGGACAATATTACAGCTTTCTATATGACAGACATCAGGGGACAATATAGCTTTCTAGATGACAGAAATCAGGGATCAATACAACTTTATAGATGACAGACAACAGGGATCAAGACAGCTTTGTAGATAACAGACATCAGGGGGCAATCCATTTTTTCTAGATGACAGACATCAGGAACAATACAGCTTTCTAGATGACAAACATCAGGCATCAATACAGCTTTCTAGATGACAGACATCAGGGGACAATACAGCTTTCTAGATGACAAACATCAGGCATCAATACAGCTTTCTAGATGACAGACATCAGGGGACAATACAGCTTTCTAGTGAACAGTCATCAGGGGACAATACAGCTTTCTAGTGAACAGTCATCAGGGGCCAATACAGCTTTCTAGATGACAGACATCAGGGATCAATACAACTTTCTAGATGACAGATATCAGGGACCAATACAGCTTTGTATATGTCAGACATCAACAGGCAATATGGTTTTCTAAATGACAGACATCAGGGGACAATACAGCTTTCCAGACAACAGCCTTCAGGGGGGGAGGGGGGGCAAAATAGCATTCTACATGTAGATGACAGGCATCAGGGGTCAACACAGCTTTCAAGATGACATCTAGATGACAGACATCTGGCATATTCTCTTATAAAGGGTACCAAAATCTGTCATTTTTTCATCTGTCATATCAACATGCAGCTTCGCAAAAAGATCGAGCCCTTCAGGGTGGCACATCATTGGCAATGCACATCATTTAAAATAACAATACATTTATTAAGAAATAGGATTTCTATATTAGTGATGTTGAGGTTGGATTGAAGGAGGAACTATATTATATAACTTCCAATAAAGATTACATTTTTTTTCAAAAGTAAGCTTACACATCCCATTGCATAGATCTATCTGATAAATACATGTACATGTATAGTTAGGAAGAATAGGTGTGCAATTTGGAACACGTTCTTGGTGTAACTTTGTGTGATGATATGTGAACAAACAAAGCTAATAACAATGCAATACATGTAGTTGGAGTAAATCTATCATTTCCAGTATGCAATAGGACACCAGCACTGTGGTAAATCCTCACATTTGTATGCAAATAAAAGAATGAACAATGACAACTGCAAGCCTGGAAATAAGGGGCCGGTCACGGACATTGTCCGACACGAAATAGTGTGTTGACAGGCACAGCTGTTTTTGAGTCGGTCATTTTGTCCGACACCAGTTTCTCTGAAATTTATTTTTATCACTAATTAAGATCCTTGTGAAGAAACCTCTCAGCTGAATTTAGAAAATAATACTAACATGATTTTATTTGGTCTCAAACTTGCCAGTTTCTGTTGAACATGTTGAAAGACGAACATGTGGTCGCGTTTTCTTTGACAATGTCAATGACATTTTCTTGAGCACAAATCTTCATGACGTCATACATTTTGATGCACAATTTGTGAAAAATACGATTCTCAATCTAAAAAAGTTGTTGCAGCTCAAAATTAACTCATATCAACTAATTTCAACACTTAAACAACTAGGCAGAATGTTTTGGAAACTCTTAGAGTGCACAGTTTGCTCCACAAAAACATCGTTGACTAACAACAACAGCAGCAGCTTAATAGTGTGAACTATCAAAATTGCGGATTTGCAAATAATTCGGAACTGATCTTGTATGCCAGCTAATATTTATTTATTTTTTTATTTTTTTTTTATTTACCAATGACACAAGTTTCTTTTAACACAAGTTGACAATTTATTACTATTGTTGTTACATTTTGTAGTTCAGTTTTGCTTAACATATATGACAGGTACACCATTTAAAATGAACGGTACCAAATGGTTGGTGCCTGTCATTTTGTCAGGCAGGTATAAAAAAATTATTTCCAGGCCTGAACTGTGTTCAATCATACTGTAATGCTCCATAATAATGTGCACTGGTAAAGACTGAGACATCACAAACTGATTCAAACTCAGTTATAATTAATATAGTAAGTTAAATGTGTGGACACAGATATGGTTGTGCAGAAGCTTTAGGGTCAACCAGAATTTGATAGTAAAATTTAAGGAAATGGCGTCCTTCATTTAAGGCGACACGAAATTAAAAACTAACAGGGGTTCCCCCGCCGGTTATTTTGATATTGTAATTCTGAAATAAAATAATGTCACCAAACTATTAGTAAATACTATGAAGGAATATACTGTAGGTGATTTGGTATGTATGCCTGTATATACAATGTACACTGCATCTCCTGCCTAATAACAGGTTAGTATCACATATAAGCAGGGTCCGAAATGGCGGCCTGCTATTGGCTAAAAGCAGACCAAAATTTTGACAAAGCAGGCGAAGTAGAAAATGACCTGCTAAAAAAAAAAATCTCGACCAAAAGTAGCAGGCCATAATTTTCCTGGCCATTCCTACCTATACATAATTTTGTTTCGGTTGCACACAACGTAAATTGAATTCTTCGTGGGCGATATCATCGTACAAATACTCCACTAAAAAAATTAAAATCTGCAGAACAAGGCAGCGGTCGAAATAACGCCTGCCTACCTACCGCCGCCGGCAAGTGAATTTTTCTGGTGAGAAGTTGCAAAAAAATCTATCTGTCGCATGCGGAAAGTAGGATTTCATCCAGCAAAAACGATAAAATGCGATCAATTTTCGTAAATACCTTTTAGGAGTCTAGATCTATCTGAAGGAACGGACAATCCAAGAAATAATCAATTGAAAATTTATTTCAAGCCGATGTTTGGCCATTGTTGTTGGACTTCTCTGTCAACATTTCCCGCGCCAATCTCACTTCCGGTTGCGCGCCAACCTTGCGCGGCAGTCCGGTGCATGCAAAAGTCGGACCTGTTACGAAACGGAATCGGACTATCTGTTTTTTTCTCCCCCCCCAGTTAGTACTGATGGTAATTAATATTGTTGGCTTCTTTTCTTGGGCTTCTATTCACAAGCTGAAGTTTTTCTAAGCAGACATTTCAGTTAATTGATAATTCCAACGGCACTCTGGTGGCTGATTCTAATTTATTGGAATCAGCAATTTACAAGGGGAGACTTTTGATAAATATAAGTATATATAGTTCACATGATTTAGTCAACAACAAAGCTTTTGCAGTTCTAATTGCAGAAATTAGGGGAAATAGTTGTCTTTGACATATCAAAGTTGACATCAACTTTCCATTGGTGCTCGAAGTTTTTAAAGAACATGTGTGCCAAATAAATAAAATTAATAATAATAAATATAAAAACGCCCACCTCATTTTTAGTTGGACAGTCAGCGAAGTTTTAGTGAAGTTTGACAGTAACACCACATACAAAAAACTTCTTTTTTTATTGCAATGTCTTAATGCAGTCAAATAATTAATAATTACAGCATTCAGCATCATCATAATTTCCTCCCAAGGTCATGAGAAGCTAAAGATTAATTAACAGAGGCCTTATTGATGGATTTGTACATGTAGAAAAAAATAGCTGCCCAAATTCATAAATAGCAGGTGATGTTAGATTTGACCTGCGATTTTTTTTCCGATGGACAAAAATAGCAGGTCATCACAAATTCCTAATTCGGACCCTGATAAGAGATATAAAATAAGAAATTGAAATATGAGGGTATGGAGTTGGGCAATGCATTGAATACGTGTAGCATGATGTATTAAGCTTCAGGAGAATATGAGGATATGGCATCGGGCGAAGCTTAGTTTAGGTGATGGTGGGGCAGTGCCCCGAGGGTGGGGACATGCTTCCATGGGTAGCGCATGGGTTGAATAAGTGTAGGATCATGTAAGCTGTGGGAAAATATGATGGTATGGGGTCGGGCAATGCTTAGTTTAGAAGATTTAGGGTGGGGCTCAGTGCCCCAGGGGTGGGGACATGCTCCCGGGGTTAGTGGATGGGTTGAATAAGTGTACAGGATGATCTGAGCTCTCAAAGTATATAAGGGTATGGGGTCGGGCAAAGCTTACTTTAGGAGATATGGGGTGGGGCTTGGTGCCCCAGGGATGGGGACCTGCTTCCCGAGGGTAGTGGATGGGTTTAATAAGTGTAGCCAGATGTAAGCATTTGGAATAGATGAGAGTTCGGGGGCTAGTTTAGGAGACATAGGCGAGGCCGAGAAGCTGTGGACAGGAATTTTCTAAGTCCAAAACTTTAACATTTATTTGGTCCTGGGGTTCCAGGGGTGGGGATATGCTCCCCGAGGGTAGTGGATGGGTTCAATATGTGTAGCCCGATGTAAGCATTAGAAATAGATGAAAGTTCGGGGGGTCGGGCTGGCCTTAGTTTAGGAGACATAGGTGAGGCCGAGAAGCTGTGGACAGGAATTTTCTAAGTCCAAAACTTTAACATCTACTTGGTCCTGGGGTCCCAGGGGTGAGGACATGCTCCCCGAGGGTAATGGATGGGTTCAATATGTGTAGCCCGATGTAAACATTTGGAATAGATGAGAGTTCAGAGGGTCGGGCTGGTCTTAGTTTAGGAGACATAGGTGAGGCCGAGAAGCTGTGTCAGGAATTTTCTAAGTCCAAAACTTTAACATTTACTTGGTCCTGGGGTCCCAGGGGTGAGGACATGCTCTCCGAGGGTAGTGGATGGGTTCAATATGTGTAGCCCAATGTAAGCATCTGAAATATGAGGGTTCAGCGGTCGGGCAGGCCTTAGGATCAAACTTTAACATTCACTTGGTCCTGAGGAAAAATTTTCTAAGTCCAAAACTTTAACATTTGGCCTCTGTTAATTAATCTTTAGCTTCTCATGACCCGCCCGCATGTTTTTTTTTCGTAACAATAATTACGCATTGTTTTAATTATTTGGTATTTTTTGCTGCAAAAAAAAAAAATGTGCAGAACAAGGCAGCGGTCGAAATAACGCATGCCTACCTACCGCCGGCGACAGGTTGCAAAAAATTTACCTGTCGCATGCGGCAAGTAGGATTTCATTTAACAAAAACGATAAAATGCGATCAATTTTTGTAAATACCTTTTAGAAGTCTAGATCTATCTGAAGGAATGGACAATCCAAGAAATAATCCATTGAAAATTTATTTCAAGCCGTTGTTGTTGGTGTTCTCTGTCAACATTTCCCGCGACAAGTGTACTTCCGGCTGCGCGTCAAATCTTGCGCGGTAGTCCGGTGCATGCAAAAGTCGGACCTGTTACGAAACGGAATTGGACTATCTGTTTTTTTCCAGTTCGTTCCGATGGTAAATAATATTGTTGGCTTCTTTTCTTGGGCTTCTGTTCACAAGCTGATGTTTGTCCATGCAGACATTTCAGTTAATTGATAATTCCAACGGGACTCTGGTGGTTGATTCTAATTCATTGGAAGCAGTAATAGTAGACTATTGATAAATATAACTAAATATAGTTGGGATACTGGTTAACTCCCCTCAAATTTTCATTCTTTAAAAAGGGTGTTAATTGGATATAAATTCTATGATATAATGTCACAGGTGCCATTTAAATTTCACATGATTTAGTCAACAACAAAGCTTTTTGCAGTTCTAATTGCAGAAATTAGGGGAAATAGTTGTCTTTGACATATCAAAGTTGACATCAACTTTCCATTGGTGCTCGAAGTTTACCACATACATAACTTCTTTTTTATTGCAATGTCTTAATGCAGCCAAATAATTAATAATAATTACAGCATTCAGCATCATCATAATTTCCTCCCAAGGTCATGAGAAGCTAAAGATTAATTAACAGAGGCCTTTACTTGGTCCTGCAGACAGACAGACAGACAGACAGATAGATAGACAGATAGATAGACAGACAGACGGACATCATTGTGGCACCTATATCGAGCTTTCCGCAGCTAAAGCTACGGGCTCGATAAAAATGACTTTGGCAGTGTTGAAAATGATGATAACCTTAGAAAAACAAAATTAATCAGCTATAACCATTACATATTAGCTTACTTTTCATTATCTGACCACT
Source organism: Hanleya hanleyi (assembly GCA_036873755.1). Taxonomy (NCBI): domain Eukaryota; kingdom Metazoa; phylum Mollusca; class Polyplacophora; order Lepidopleurida; family Hanleyidae; genus Hanleya; species Hanleya hanleyi. The sequence goes on along the minus strand of JAVTVY010015829.1, from coordinate 19,042 downwards.
ATTGACTCATCAAGCCAGAAGAAAAATTAGGGCAAATTGGAATAATTAGAGATGAAAGTGAAATAAAACTGATGTCACATCTGCCCGAGTAGATGACATTAGAGAAATTCAAACAAAGATTTTTAGTCGAAGAAACATACATTTGGTCCAGGGATTCATAGAAGTCCAAAATTTTGCCACCGGATACTGAAATTTCAGTATTTTTTTTACCTCAATTGAGTTTTTATCAGTTTTTGCCACCAGCGTCCTGATTGCTATTGAGTTTTTTGTGTTTTTGCCGCCGCCATATGTAATGTTTCTGAGAAAGAGTTTAAAGCTTAGAATAAAGTAATATAACATCAAATTTGACATAATCATTGAACTGTCTTAATTTATTTGAACAAGAATAGAATATTCCATCAGTCAGCTTCCTACATGTCCTAGGGGTGCAGTCTGTCAGAGATGGCTCAATTCCCATCTCCTACCGACAACTACACCCCAATTAATAGCATTGTTTCAGTTATGAAAATATTTTTGTCAATTTAAATAATCCGTATCCTTCCTAATTTGGAATGAACAAGATCTGAATTGCGATATTTAATCCCAATCAGGGGTTTTCCCTAAAATGTTGAACAGGCCTCGAAATAAGACAGCACGGGGTGATCAAAAATTGATCCCCTGATTTTTGGTCCAGGTGATCGATTTTTTTATCTCCTAGTAGATCAACCAGGTAGCCTAACCAATCGATCACCTGAATCGACCACCTAAGACTAGAGATTTCATGTTGTATGAATGGATTGGCTTTTCTTAAGTGAAATTGTGCAAAATGACTCAATGTGCATGACAATTTACTAAATTCATTTCAGGAAATATATCCAAGATAAAACTTGACATTTTAAGAACGTGTTTTACTCCTTCCTGACTGTCTCTTAGCCCTAGTGCTGTCGATGTCCGAGTGCCAGGCTGTCAAGCAGTGTTGAACCTTTCAAAATGGGTTCAAAAACGGTGTCTGTCGAGTCGTTGGAATCGACAAATAAAATGAAATAATGGATGGTATTTGATGCACGATACATTAATTTGAAATCCTGAACATACATTCGGAACATATTTGGCATTTTACAGCTTTAGAAATATTTAGGAAACGCAATTTGGCAAAAATATTGTACCGTAAAACTCATGTAAGAAATGTTATCACTTTCAGATTACTACGATGGACGGTCTGTTTTGCTTCATTCCGACTAAATAACTTGTCTAAAATCTTATAGATGTCATGATATGTATTCCTGGTTACACTTAGGATAAAGAATACTGAAAATTTATTAAACATTCGGTAAAAATCCTGTTGTTTACGCGACGCGTGGTTTCGGTGAGCGAAGCCAAATGCCATTGTGATTCTGTCGAATTCGGCGCATGCGTACTCAGGCGATATTTTATGGTTGACCAATCAGTAAGTCGAGTTACGTCAGGTGATCAGGTTTTCGCGGGGTCAATGAAAAGACTTTAAAACACATGACCATTTTACCCAATAACATCGACGCATTTCTACTACGTGACCCAAATCCCAGTGTGTAAATGGAAACACGAGTTGTTGCCCTTCAATTTTTTTATCTCGAGTCGAACGTGGAGAATGTGTTCCTGTAAACGATCTTGGAGGCAAGGTGCGTTTTAACGAACTTTTCCCAATAAATGACGCGCGTACGTCTAAAAAAAATTTTAAACGGAGTTGTTGGTCGAATTACGAGTTTTAGCATTCACCGGAATTGAGTTTATAGCTGAGAAATTGAATATTTACTGTGTTAAACGCACACACTTCAGTTTTTTTACAGTCCGAATTGAGTTTCCTAGTGAATTTTGCCACCGAATACCGGTGGCAAAAACCGACGTGTATGAATCCCTGTTGGTCTTAGAAATGGTAGAGATAAGAGTACCCATTGCAAAAAAGCTGGTACACCAATAAATACCAAATCTTGTGTTGAGAAAATATACTTTTGAGCACCAGGAAAAATGTTGCTAAAGTCATTTGTGTTGCTAAGGTAATTTTCATTTAATGTCAGTCTTTTAGATTTCAAAGCACACCTGTCACAGACAGATGATTTCAAAATGTCTGATGGAATGAGTTATGTGAATATCCCACAGAATTCAAATAAAGTTGAAATGTTCAATGGATTTAGAACACCAAACCTGTTGCTAAAGTCATTTGACAGAATGACTTTAGCTAGACCTTATTGTTGTTCTCAAAATTCACATAAATAAACTCTGCTTTGATATTTAATTATCCATTCAACCCATTGAGGGTTTTGTTGTGATAATTGTGTACAGTTTGGAATTATTACATGTAGCTTCTATCAAACAAAAATTAAAAACAAAAATTTGAGACTGTCATGGATGACAGATGGGAATAGTAGATGTGTGGTACCCTTTATATGAGAATATGCCATCAGGGATCAATACAGCTGAGCTTTGTATATTGACAGACATTGAGGAGTAATTCAGCTTTATACATGACAGGCATGAGGGATCAATGTGTGGATGACAGATGTCAGGGGACAATTGATACAGCATTTACTTTCATGACAATTGGTGAACATAATGATCTTTTTCTTTCATGCAGAAATCGAGTGCAAATCGCTCTCCTCAAAGAAATGAGAGGTGCGATCATTTATCACACGACGACGCTCTTAACTCCCCGACTTTCAAAAATGAGGCACTGCTACATGACAGACATCAAGGATCAATAAAGCTTCCTATATGACAGACATCAGGAGGCAATACAGCTTCCTAGATGATGGATATCAGGGATCAATACAGCTTTCTAAAAGAGAGACATCAGAGATCAATACAGCTAGCTTTCTAGATGATAGACATCAGGGATCAATATAGCTTTCTGGATGACATACATCAGGCATATCAGGTATCACTACAGCTTTCTATATGACAGATATCAAGAATCAATACAGCTTTCTAGATGACAGACACCAGGAATCAATATAACTTTCTAGATGACAGATATCAGGGATCAATACAGCTTTCTATGTTAAAGACACCAGGGGGCAATACAGCTTTGTAGATGACAGAAATCAGGGGCAATACAGCTTCCTATATTGTAGGCATCAAGGGGTACAAATGTAATACAGATTTGTACATGTAGATATCAGGGATCAGTACAGCTTTGTCGATGACAGATATCAGGGACAAATATACAGCTTTCTATATTAGACATTAGGCTTGTTAGGGAAAATACAGCTTTGTAGATGGCAGACATCAGGGATCAATACAGATTTGTAGATGTCAGACATGAGGGGCAATACAGCTTTCTATATTATAGACATCATGAGGCAATACAGCTTTCTATATTATAGACATCATGAGGCAATACAGCTTTCTGGATGACAAACACTAGTGACTAATTTGCAGCTTTCCAGATGTCATCAGTGCCAATGCAGCTCTCTATATGACAGAGACATGTACTGGTCAGGGGTCAAAATATAGCTTTCTAGATAAACCATCTGGGGCTAATACAGCTTTCTAGATGACAATATAGCAGGGGCTAAAACAGCTTTCAGGGAACAATACAGCATTCTATTTGTGATAAACATTGGGTCCATTACAGCTTTCTTGGTGACAGATATCAGTAAGCAAACACAGTGCTCTAGATAATGAGCATCAGGAGTCAATACACCCATTCCAGACAAAATATATCAGGGACCAGTCCAGCTTTCTAGGGGACAGACATCAGAGGCAAATCCAGCTTTCTGTATCAGGAATCAATATTATATGGCGGATTCCACGAAAAAGTGTACCACTTTCCATCAAATTGTCTGTCTCACCGGAAAATGATGTTTGCAACATTAAAAATGTAAAAAAACTGACTCTGTGTCTTGTACTGTGTTTGCTAAACCCACAAATGTTGTGTAATGTATGCATATCTGAATATAAACAATTTTACACTGCACATTTCTTATCTGCAGTATAATAGAGAGACAGAAATGTAAATGTTTCTAATGTCATTTGTTCTAATGTCATATGTCTGTCCAACTTTTTTTACAATATTCACCACAAAACAAATGTCAATTAAATTAATCAATTAAAGATTTACAGTGGTACTAGCTTGACCTTATTGAGATGTACCGCCAGTGTATAATATACCAATACATCGATACTATGAGCGTTCGAAAAACGTTTCTAGTTTCAAGTCTGTCCAACTCCCTTGACAGAAATGACATTAGAAGGTTTTTGAAAAGGCTCAATATTACAACATGGGCGATGACATACACTGACAATGGTACAGATACATCAATATGCTTGGCCTAATCCCACTGAGCATATGCAAGTGCTTCTGTTATAAGAAATTTCTTGTACATATACGAAATAGATTTTGACGGACAAATGACATTAGCAACACAAATGTTACTAATGTCATTTGTGTTTTGTTCCGCTAAACTAAAAACTGTACAAATAATTCATAGGGGCACTTGTTTATTTTCATCTTATGCAATTCATTGACACATTTTAGATAATAAGGTACAGGGGTCCGTGTAACCTTGCACAATTCAATTTTTGTTTTTTTGTTTTTGGTTTCTGAAAGTCAAAAATTGAAATTTGACCGTCAATTTTCAATTTTCGTTTTTCGTTTTCGGTTTCTCAAAATCAAAAATTGAAATTTGACATTCAATTTTCAATTTTCGTTTTTCGTTTTACTTCGTGCAAAAATGAAAATCAAATATTGAAAATTGCCTCGACTTGTCTGTTTTTCGTTTTTTGATTTTAACTTTGACCCGTCAATGTTAACTGCGCATGTCACTTTCGGTCCGCGGAGTAGTATGGAAAGCGCAAATCGGATTGTTTAGGCGGGTGTGGAGCATAATATGGAAAACCAGTAGGGGGAAAGATGTGGGAGTTTCACTACACTATAGATCCCTGGAGCCAAGCATTCGAGCTAGAATATAATGGGCCAACTGCGCATGTGCAGAAGCGAGTAGGCATTCGTGCAACAGGTGTGAAGCATTATATGGAGAACAACGGGGTTGATACACATGGGAGTTTCATTAAAGTAGGGTAGTATAATAAATACCATCTTCATTTTATCCAGCCAATTTCTACTTTCCCACTTCGAACCTGCCTTGATTTATCTGACCCCCTTCAGTGTTCACAATCTGAGGTGTAGATTTCACCTACGAAGGAGAGACGACCCAATCAGAACGTACACGTCGATTGAAAGTAGGGTGACATCATCCTCTATTTGCGGCGTCCTTCCTCCTAATATGGTACCCACTATATAGGTCAGCCAATCAGTACCGCTCTTGTGTGACCCATTTCGAATTTCGAATTTCAAATGTTTTCGAGGTCAGTGACGTCTCGTGTCTATTTATAAGTTCTATGAACATTGAAGGGGGGCAGATATATCAAGGGAAGTTCGAAGTGGGAACGTAGGAATTCGCTCGATAAAATGAAGATGAATAAATACGTGGGTACCCTAATCATAACCCCCAAAGGAACTTCCCGCGTCGATGCGTTTAAGCGTTTGACACTCGCACTTAAAGCGTTGAAGCGTTTTTGACGCTGAACGTTGACGGGCATCTGAACGATCCAGGTCCCAAAAATAGAGAATGAAGATTGGACCTGAAGCGTTGAAGCATTCAGACGTCTGACATCAAACGTGGCGATTGTGTGCTTGTTTGAAATGGTGATTTACGGGCCGCTTGCCATGTACGGATTTTGTGGCCCATCACCGCGATGCTTACTCTTATTGGTATTAAATCTTTGTTGGTATCTTTATAAATACGATATTTCAAATCAATAACAAATAGCGGTTGTGTGCATGAAGGCTGTTCGCTTTTGTAGCGCTATAAACATCTATTTTTAGAAATGAGAAAATCTAAGACTGCGTCCTGATTGGCTCAGGCCTCAGTGCCAATAACCAATGAGAACAGCGGGATGCCACATATCCAGATCTGTCTGATGCATCTTCACAAGTCCAGGTAAATCTTGAATCCCCGCACAGGGTTTACCTGGACATTTTTGTTGATTCGAGTGAGTCGTTGCCTCAATCTCGAACATTTCATCCCCCGAGGTTATTTTGAATTAGCATGTAGGTATCCCAAACCGGCGGGTTTTGCCTTGACTCTCGATGTCGATTTAAGCCTGACATCAAAGTTATGCCAGCGATGTCACATCTCAAACCGTCCAGCTAGCGGATTGGCGTAATGAGCTAGCTGAACCTGTTCAATAATTGGTTTGATTTAGAGGATACCCCCCTTTTTTTATCCAGAACTACCGTGTGCAACTAACCAAGGCAATGTATAGATACCCTAACAAATCGATCAATACACTGGCTCCCGAGGATGGCCTGGTGGGCCATATGCCTCTCACGCTCCACACCTCTTATACGACACGATTTGCGTTTTGTATTCTACTCGTCGTACCGGAAGTGACATCATAACCCGTCCACATACGAACTTAACATTGATCCGTCAAAGTTGAAATCAAAAAACGAAAAACGGACAAGTCGAGGCAATTTTCAATATATGATTTTCATTTTTGCGTGAAGCAAAACGAAAAACGAAAATTGAAAATTGACTGTCAAATATCAATTTTCGTTTTTTGTTTTTGTAATCCCAGAATCAAGAGTTGAAAATTGACGGTCAAATTTCAATTTTTGATTTTGAGAACACAAAAACAAGAAATGAAAATTGAAAATTAACGGTCAAATTTCAATTTTTGATTTTGAGATTACAGAAACAAAAAACGAAAATTGAAAATTGACGGTCAAATTTCAATTTTTGAGAAACCAAAAACGAAAAACGAAAATTGAACTGTGCAAGGTTACACGGACCTACAGGGAACTGTGTTTGTTTATGTTTTCCAAGTTATTGGTGTTTCTAATGTCATAATCCGTCAAGGACAGACAGAAATGGGAGTTAATGGTACAGTTTTGCGTGGAATCCGCCATATACATGTAGCTTTGTAGATCACAAACACTAGTTGCCAAAATAGCTTTCCAGATGTCCTCAGGGGCCCAATACAGCTTTCTAGGTGACAGATCTCAGGGCCCAGAACAGCTTTCTCTATTACAAGATAGCAGGGTCAATACAGCTTTCTAGGTGACAGATCTCAGGGGCCAAAACAGCTTTCTCTATTACAAGATACAGCAGGGTCAATACAGCTTTCTACAGCGGTCGAAATAACGCCTGTCTACCTGTCGCCGACAAGTCCTTTTTTCAAGTGACAACTAAATTAAAATTCCACCTGTCGCCGCGACAAGTAACTATTCTGTCCTAAAAATACTGAATTACGAGCTAATACAGGCCTAACATGACTGAATTGTCTTCCTGGAAACAGTTGTTGAGTTTCATTTTATTTACATCGGACATTCTGTTCACTTCGTCATTCATCCCGCTGCCATACAACACGAGAGCTCGGGTACATCAAACTCCATGCAGGATTAATCTCCCGCTAGATTTGCACACGATCCGCTTGAAAGGCAAAACTAATGGATAAAGTAAACGAATTGACTGGCACGATCTAGCGCAATCGGCCTATATTTTCTATCGACTATTCATGCCTGGCAACTTCAAGTCGAAAATGAAACCAGAACAAGCTGATTGATTCTTATGTTTTATTTCGGAGAATAAGAGCTCAATAAAACTTCGTCAGTGAGTATTTTAATCGGAAGAAAATCGTGCTTGTCAACACGGGCAGCTAACGTGAACGTTGCGTTGCCTGTGCTGATTTTTACTTGCTCCAGACAAGCGGACAAGTGCTAACGTCTAACACTCGCGAGTTGATCGAGTGAAGGCAACAACAAAAAAACTCAGTTTTCGCGCGTGTTTGGCGCGCATTTTCCCATGGATAAAAACACATTTTGGGGGGGGGAGGGGGTAAAACTCAATTTCAAAATTTCCCAACAACTCAATTTTTCAAAGTCAAGTTTTTAATCTGGGTAACCCACAAAAAAGTTGATAAAACCCTCGTACTGTTATGATCCTTAACAAAATATCTTTCCAGCAAATTTAATCTCATAATTGAACATTCTGTTGACATTTTACTTAGTTTCCTAATAGTGGAACAGTCTGGTGGCAGAAATGAGCCCACTGAGTTAACATCAGGGAGTAGGGACATTCATCTTGGCAATGCAGAGCTAAAGGAAGGAAACAAATTTTTCGCTGTCATAAATGTCTCGCGATCGGAAAAAAACGTGTGTTCAAATTCTCCAATGCCTGGAAAATGGAGAGACTGGTTGGAATATATGATGAGAGTATGGTGAAAAAAGTTTCAGTAGGAGTGACAAGCTGAAGTACAAGGGTGACAAGTAAAAAAAAAAGTTACTTGTCACAGTGACAAGTAATTCTCAAAAAACATTTCGACCCCTGATTTCTAGAGGACAGATATGAGGGGCCAATACAGTTTTCTAGCAGTCCGAGAGTCTTTCTGAAATAAGGCACTGATTTTGCCAAATGAATGAATGCTTGAATGTCTTCTGATCTCTAGCCACGAAGACAGATATCTGAGTAGTGGGGACTTGCACAATACCAGTGATCCAATCGGATCCTGTGATTACTTTGGAAGATCTGTTTAGTCGGGTGGAGGAGGACAGTGTCTTGGGTTACTGGAGAGAAATCGGTTTGTTGCATAAGTTTTAATGATTATGTGTGTATTGGCTTGAGTACGGTACTTAGAATTTCATTTGATCGTTGCTATAGATAGCTGAAATATTGCTGAACGCAACGTTAAACCTTAATTCTTTCTCTCTCTCCTTGTCACTCCCTGTTTATCAGCCCAATTAACTAATCAACTGACAGAACTACAAAGGCCCTTCAGATTGATCTTCTGGTCCTTTTGTGCAAGCCTCCCACTGCTGATGTAGGGTAAGAGCACATGACTGATTCATTAACTGGTTTGCTGTGGCCGGCCATGATCGAGGCCCCCGTGTAAACTGCGGGGGCCCCTCACAGGGCACTTGTATGTCCACGCAAGTACGGTGAGGCACTTTGTCTAAAATCGATATTTTCAAATTTACCATGCATGAACCTAATAAAAACACGTTTTTAGAGCGTTATTTCGCTGAAAGTCACCGTTTTTGGTGATAATAACAGGGGTCAAAATATTTTTTGAGAATTACTTGTCACTGTGACAGGTAACTATTTTTTTTACTTGTCACCCTGGTACTTCAGCTAATGTCACTCCTACTGAAACTTTTTTCACCATACTCTCATCATATATTCCAACCAGTCTCGCCATTTTCCAGGCATTGGAGAATTTACACGTTTTTTTCCCCCCGATCGGAAGACATTTATGACAGCGACAAATTTGTCTCCTTCCTTTAGTTCTGCATTGCCAAGATGAATGTCCTTACTCCCTGATGTTAACTCAGTGGGCTCATTTCTGCCACTCGACTGTTCCCACTATTAGGAAGTTCAAAGTAAAATGTCAACAGAACGTTCAATTATGAGATTAAATTTGCTGGAACGATATTTTCTTAAGGATCATAACAGCAGGAGGGTTTTATCAACTTTTTTGTGGGTTACCCAGATTAAAAACGTGACTTTGAAAAATTGAGTTTTGGGGAAATTTTGAAATCTAGTTTTACCCCCCCCAAAAAATGAGTTTTTATCCATGGGAAAATGCGCGCCAAACACGCGCGAAAACTGAGTTATAGTGAATAAATATTGTGTTCTTCAAGAGATAAGTCGAGTTCCCAAATGAAAATGTTGAATTGTTCTGACAAATTATCAAGCAAAATCATTGTTGTTGTTGTTGCCTTCACTCGATCAACTCGCGAGTGTTAGACGTTAGCGCTTGTCCGCTTGTCTGGAGCGAGTAAAAATCGGCACAGGCAACGTAACGTTCACGTTAGCTGCCCGTGTTGACAAGCACGATTTTCTTCCAATTAAAATACTCACTGACGAAGTTTTATTGAGCTCTTATTCTCCGAAATAAAACGTAAGAATCAATCGGCTTGTTCTGGTTTCATTTTCGACTTGAAGTTGCCAGGCATGAATAGTCGATAGAAATATAGGCCGATTGCGCTAGATCGTGCCAGTCAATTCGTTTACTTTATCCATTAGTTTTGCCTTTCAAGCGGATCGTGTGCAAATCTAGCGGGAGATTAATCCTGCATGGAGTTTGATGTACGGTACCCGAGCTCTCGTGTTGTATGGCAGCGGGATGAATGACGAAGTGAACAGAATGTCCGATGTAAGGCCCCATATAAAAATGCCTTGTTTCCCATCACTGACTTTTCAAAAGGTCGGACGGGCGGTCCTTTTTTATTTTTTATTTTCGGAAGGGCATAGGAATGGTTCAGTTCATTCAAGAATCCCTGATATTAAGATAGTAATAGTCTAATTTGGTCCTAAAACGATATATATACAATTCATTTTAAAGTTTCATTTTGTACACGGTCTTGCTAGAGATTGAATAAATAGACATTGGATAAATCGGCAGAAATCCCAAGGCCATGGCGTTTGTAATTCCATTCTCACCTCCTGTATACTGCTATATGTGAGGTCATCTCAATCTGATTTCGTAGTCGCAAACTCTCCATTTCTATGCAGGTAGACAACTCGAAAGATGGTATTAATAAAATCTGAATCATTGTGATTTGAAAGAAAAACCTGTGGGTGTTTTATTCCAGCAGGAAGCAATAAGCTGAGCTATTCTCGCGAAATGAAGAACATGATGATTTATTGATGATCATGACTATGACCTTGGGCAGTCATACCACAAAGTCCACTAGGCATGAAACTATATCACTGAGGAATAGAACAAAGTTCTTCAACGGAATATAAATATCAACTATACATTTCAGGGGTCGAAATATTCAAAATAATTTACCTGTCATACGAGACAGGTGACCAAAATGTTTACCTGTCACCTTTAAGAATTACCTGAACATGCAATCGTTGAAATTGTCACATACATGTACCTCGAGATTAATGACAAATTTAGATGTTGCAAGACACTAACAAATTAATGACACCTTGTTTACTTGCATTATTAGCAGGTGTTTTGAATGAATTTTGTTGAAGATATATTTTGAACACCAAAACAAAATTATTGGCTACCTGTCAATAGAGACAGGTACTTTATTTCTCTACCTGTCTCTTTCAAAAATTACCTGTCAGAGACAGGTAGACAGGTGTAAATTTCGACCCCTACATTTATACTGTGACAATGCTGCAGATGTTATTACTACTATACATTTATATACGACTAGAAATTCATAAACAAACAGAACAAAAATGAGACTACAACTATAAAATTGCAACCAGCGCGACAATATTACGGACATGTCGCCTTGATTACAGCAAAGATACTTGTCATTGAAAGACCTTCAACGAGGTCCAATACAGAACAAAAAATAACAGAATTATTATCAGTCTTGGAAAGGATGTCAAGATAAACATCTTCAGTACCTCCACACACAAAACAGTCAAGTAAGTAGTCTCGATCCAGGACGGTATCTAATAACCATGACATCCAATGGCGCACAGAAGAAACATCAAGTTGCTGGGAAGGCCCCGGTAATCACATAGCAAGACTGTCGCGTGTAAAATGTTGACATCACCCCCAGCTCCTGGTGCAAACCAGTCAGTTCAGCCTCATTTTCATACCAAAAGAAACACCAACAAGGCAGGTGAGAAAACTAAAAAATAAAAAATAAATCGGGGTGGGCGGAAAAATCTGGGGCGGGCGGTGATGGGAAACAAGGCATTTTTTTTATGGGGTCTAAATAAAACGAAACTCAACAACTGTTTCCAGAAAGACAATTCAGTCATGTTAGGCCTGTATTAGCTCGTAATTCAGTATTTTTAGGACAGAATAGTTACTTGTCGCGGCAACAGGTGGAATTTTAATTTAGTTGTCACTTGAAAAAAGGACTTGTCGGCGACAGGTAGACAGGCGTTATTTCGACCGCTGTAATAAGGTGAAGTCAATGTAGCTTCTTCCAATAAAATGTATTTACGCTGACAATTTTATATATTTCGTCATAAAATAAAATAAAATAAACGTTGAATATTATGAATCAGCTGCAATGTAAGGCAAATCTTGGCACACACGTATGAATGATATTTTTGCTCATGAAACCTGGGTTTAATTTCAGGATTACTGTCCGGGGCAGGCAAACACCAAACTTGACAGTTAAGCAGAATTAAGAAAGTCTTGTTGTAAACTGTAACAAAATATATCACTGACCCATAACCTTTGGGAATGGTGATAACTATCTATGAGTGAAATTTGCTTAAGTTAGTACCTGTATCCATTCAAGAACTAGGTCGTGCATGTTGCATTATAAGCAAGTATACCAGTTTCTACCAAACAAGGATGATAATATGAACAACCCGATGTAAAATAGTTGTGAATACCTTGATGTTAGCAGTCCAAGCTTTTCCCTCTTCACCCTTATACATCAACTTCATTCCTCTTAGTGCACTCATTGCTCTATCAAATCCAACATATTCTTTATATTGGACAAAAGCCTCAAATGTCAGATCTTGTCCAAAGGTGAATGTCTGCATTGTCCCAAGTTTCTTTGAAGCGGTCATTTCTTTCCTGTATGGGTCCAGCATTGGTATATCCACACAGCGAACCATACCATAACTTTCAAACACCTTTTTGAGGATGTATTCGCTGGGTTTGTCCTTGTCATGGTCTTTTCGGTTGGCAAACCAACGTGATGGGAGACCAATTAAATGAACCGTATCTGGTCTTTCTCCAGACTTCATTTCATTCATGTTTTTAGCATCTCGGAAAAATGCATCCCAGTCATGTCTTGACGGAAAACTGACTTTGGCCTCTGCTGCACGCACTTTCAAACTTTCGCTGAAACCGCTCAGTTTGATTTGTTTCGCTTCAAGTCTTGCTAGGACATTCTTTAACAGTCCTTTATTCTCGACTTCACCTTCAAAACGCAAAAATTCCATTGTGCTCTTGACAATTTTCAGGGTGATGAAGACATTTGGTTTGATCATTCCCTTCAGTTTTTCCATTACCTCCCAGTTTGATATACTCTTGCCAGGTGTTTTAAGCTGAGGTAGCTGCACGCTAACATTCAGCTTGGCAATAGGTTTCAGGAACAATCCTTGGGGCTCAAAGAATTCAACCGCTTCAGAGGTGTCATTACAGACGGTTGTGTTAGCCATCACTCAATTTATGATATGTATCAGATATAAACAACGTATATGCCTGTTATATCCAAACATCAGGCCTATCATTGTATCAATATCGTTGGGGTTCTCCAACTCGTTCAATAATTATAACTTCAACTATACTGCGTTGTTGTTGTTGTTGTTGTTCAATGTTGACTCAGTTTCAGCAATCTCAAGTGCTAAGTTCCATTGATGCAATTTCAAAGAAGACGTTACTCGTAAGTAAGTAGACGTGGATGGCAAACGTATACTGGCATAACTTCATGCTTTGTTTTTCAAGTTGAGCTGTTGTGAGGACGTTTTCTGTACGTTTTCGTTTTCAACACAAACATTCGAGGACATTAGTGTTTGTAATCCAGGCAAAACTAAGCGTAAACTTCCGGTTTTCTTTTCCCGCCAATGGTCTCTTGCACAGTTGGACCATATCAGTGCATTTTAATGGACGTCACTGTGGAAGAGACTACTTGCAAAATTTATGTGATTCGCTTTATCGACTGCTGTTGCCTAAATCTGGTCGCCAGAAGCGGAAACACGAGGTTTCGAAAAATGGCAGACGAAATTTCATCATTTTTGAATCGAGCTGAGAAAGCTGTGAGTGTACAGTACGGTATACTTGCACGGCAATAGTAACGATATTGCTTTGAAACGCTTCATGATGAATGATAAATGTTCGTTATTTTGTTGACGTCAGCCACCCCATCCCATGCATGCAGAGTCACTGTAGACCTACACTCAGTCGGTCTCAGTCTGTGCTGGGTTCTCTATAGTCTTCGGGCTTGGATCGGATGTCTTTCAGAACAATCGACATAAACCCTGATGTCATTTTATCTCTCTTTTAACAGACCTCTCAAGTTATACTTTTGCCAAGGCGTGAGATTTGAGTATATCCGCCCCGGCGATATGAGACCCGAAAAAATGAGAATTTCGAGGCGTCATTTCATACAATTTTTCGCATTTTGTTTCATATAACAGCCTACTATTAAACATTTCATCCTTCACGGAGGCTAGAAATGGATACTTTACAACCAAGTCTAGGAAAATTTTGAAATTACTGACTCCTTTTTCTGCAAACTGGAGCAATTTTGAAGGATTCTTGCTTATTTTAGAAATAATTTCACAAAAATGCCAAGATGCGTGAGATTTTGATATAGCTGCGTGAGAGCGTGAGACAGATGCCAAATGCGTGAGTCTCACGCCGAATGCGTGAGGGTTGATAGGTCTGTTTTAATGACATGGTCATTTGTGCATCCATTCTTCAACTTGCCATATCAATGATAGGCCTACTGAAATCTATCATCTCTTACATAACATCACACTATTTTATTTGTCAACACACAGTGCAAGTGCCGCAAGCCATGAAGTCCTTAATAAACCACATCATAATTCCAGAAGTACCGCATGTTACCGAATATTCATGCCAGGTTCACGCACATGCATTTTTTCACGAGAGCCAGCAATGCCAGGGTATTTTGTCTGAGCGTCGGTTCAAGAAATTTGCGCAATAAATGTTCTTAGAATAATTTTAGCTTAAGTAAGTATATTTTTTGAAGGATTAAAGCTAGGGTCTTCAAATTCATATTGCATATGCAACTGGTGATTAACTAAAAGCCTATCCCAGCTGACTGACGTTGGCCTATTTTTTCAAGGTCATGTACTGTTTATTATGATATAACATAAAGAAATATAGCTAGGCTTTCCAAATTAATACTATGTATACATCTGGAAATGGTCCAAAGGTGTGCCAAAGATGACTGACCTTGACTTATTTTATTAAGGTCAGATTTTATTTAGTACAATATTTCATGAAGTATTCTGTCTACATTGTCCAAATTTAAAAGACCTATGCCTGGACCCGAAGTCTATTGAATAATACTGACCTTGAGCTCTTTTATAAATGTCAAATTATATATGTCAAGTATAAGATCTTCGAATTCATGTTCCATATGCAATTAAGTTAGAATTGACCAGGAAATTGTTGAAGCTGACTGCATTGCCTTCATAATGTTGTCAAATTCTAAAAATACATTCATTATGCAATGCATGATTACTGAGTGTACACAATAACTGATTGCCGAGGGGTATTGAAGCCCTCAGTCATATCAAGATGGTGCCTACATGTGCCAGAACACAAGAATGTCCACAGTTTTTATTATCCTGGACACTGATCAGCTCAGCCAGTACAGCAGTCTCGTGCCTGGCATGAATATGCGGTAATATGCGATACTTTTGGGATAACGATATGGCTTATTCCAAAGGCTTGTATTACAAAGCCTGTGGAGCGTAAACATGACATAACATCCATGGTGAGGAATGTTGAAGGTATATGTCACCATGGTGGTTACGATGAACATGGGTCAACATTTTCCCCCTAGACAAGTGGAAATGTCAAGTGTGAAAAAAAAATGCATCTACACACTTGGTGAAAATGACCCCAGGGTACAGACATTACAAATCTTGTTGCGTTCTCATGGGACAGGTTCCGGTTATGAAGATTCCAATTTTCAACACTCCCACCCTTTGCTGTGAAGTTGGCATTCATTATTATATTCATGTGTTCGCATACTGCATGGAATTTAATGTAGTTTCAGGGCATGTATATGTGTCAAAGACTAAATAGTATGGTATTTACATTTTTGTCATTTTTTTAATTTTTTATGTGAACCGAATAAACCCACCAGATCCTGTCCAGAAAGTGAGGTATTATGGGGGATTTCTGCTGGGAGAATTGTCCCATAAACGTGATGATGTCCTTTGTAAAAATGTGAGGCCAGTGACATCAACCTGCGTTTGATCCCCGTGAATATCTGAAAGTACCAGCTGCAACAAAACTAACATACTGAACTTCCACTTCAATCATACATTACCTTTGAAATCAGTTGTACAGCAAAATACACTACTTAAAATCTCTTGAGTTTCCCGGAGAATCCACTGTTTCCAGAAGTGGTCCTGGTCATCCATAGCCTGTATTATTTGACACTTTCTGATGGCTGTCTCATCCCAGCAGAGCTTTCTTCTTAACATGGATGTCCTAGGCATAGAGACAGTCACTTCTGTACATTGCAGAGCTTGCCCTTGTTAGCATCCTTCACCAAGCTTGAGAGGCATTTAGGTATACTAGATTACAACTGAGGATAGTTTTTCTGGTCTCATTTGGCTGGGACTCTGTTTAACCTCACATCAGGCACTGAGAAAATGAATTATCATAATTTCTCACTTTTCCACCTGTTTCCACCTGCTCTAGCTGTCAAGTGTTAGTCAAGTCATATTTTAAAATGAGTGAATTGTCTAGTAATAATGCGATCACGTCTAAACACGCTTCAGATGAGGCAGATTCCAAACAATATTCTACTGTAATCAGTTAGAACTGTTCACAATGGGAAACGTGCGCAATACAGGCAGCAGATAAAACAGAAGTTCCAATCCGGGATGTTGATTGGATCACTGGATCAGAAAGGTAAAAATGGACAGATTGGAAGTGGTAATCATGGCAGCTGATTGGCTGCGTTGTAGAGTTCATTCAAGCATTAGTCTCGAGTATATGCCATTCATCTCAAGCCGGGTGACCTACTGGTATGATCAATGAAAAGCCATTATTTTACTACGGCTCAACTTCCGATGCAATTATGGAATAACACGCAGTTGCACAGAGAGCTTATTTGTATACGTTTGTGTCAAAATAAAGGATTCAAAATTTTTCCATGTGCCACAGTCAGCAACTGTGATTGAACACAAAGGAACAACCATCAGTACCCATCCAGGATTCTTTATGTGACAGCATCTACCGGAGAGCTAGTGTCCAGCATCACTGTCACCTCACATAGGAACAACCATCAGTACCCATCCAGGGTTCTTATATGTGACAGCGTCTACCGGAGAGCATCACTGTCACCTCACGTACGAACAACCATCAGTACCCTTCTAGGGTTCTTATATGTGACAGCGTCTACTGGGGAGCTAGTGTCCAGCATCACTGTCACCTCACAGGAACAACCATCAGTACCCATCTACGGTTCTTATATGTGACAGCGTCTACTGGGGAGCTAGTGTCCAGCATCACTGTCACCTCACAGGAACAACCATCAGTACCCATCTAGGGTTCTTATATGTGACAGCATCTACCGGAGAGCTAGTGTACGGCATCACTGTCACCTCACATAGGAACAACCATCAGTATCCATCCAGGGTTCTTATATGTGACAGCATCTACCATAGAGCTAGTGTACGGCATCACTGTCACCTCACATAGGAACAACCACCAGTACCCATCCAGGGTTCTTCTATGTGACAGCGTCTACCGGAGATCTAGTGTACGGCATCACTGTCACCTCACATAGGAACAACCATCAGTAACCATCGAAGGTTCTTATATGTGACAGCGTCTACACGAGAGCATCACTGTCACCTCACATAGGAACAACCATCAGTACCCATCCAGGGTTCTTATATGTGACAGCATCTACCATAGAGCTAGTGTACGGCATCACTGTCACCTCATATAGGAACAACCATCAGTACCCATCCAGGGTTCTTTATGTGACAGCGTCTACCGGAGAGCTAGTGTACGGCATCACTGTCACCTCATATAGGAACAACCATCAGTACCCATCCAGGGTTCTTTGTGACAGCGTCTACCGGAGAGCTAGTGTACGGCATCACTGTCACCTCACATAGGAACAACCATCAGTACCCATCCAGGGTTCTTATATGTGACAGCATCTACCATAGAGCTAGTGTACGGCATCACTGTCACCTCACATAGGAACAACCACCAGTACCCATCCAGGGTTCTTCTATGTGACAGCGTCTACCGGAGATCTAGTGTACGGCATCACTGTCACCTCACATAGGAACAACCATCAGTACCCATCGAAGGTTCTTATATGTGACAGCGTCTACCCGAGAGCATCACTGTCACCTCACATAGGAACAACCATCAGTACCCATCCAGGGTTCTTATATGTGACAGCATCTACCATAGAGCTAGTGTACGGCATCACTGTCACCTCATATAGGAACAACCATCAGTATCCATCCAGGGTTCTTTATGTGACAGCGTCTACCGGAGAGCTAGTGTACGGCATCACTGTCACCTCATATAGGAACAACCATCAGTACCCATCCAGGGTTCTTTGTGACAGCGTCTACCGGAGAGCTAGTGTACGGCATCACTGTCACCTCACATAGGAACAACCACCAGTACCCATCCAGGGTTCTTCTATATGACAGCGTCTACTGGGGAGCTAGTGTACAGCATCACTGTCACCTCGCATAGGAACGACCACCAGTACCCATCCAGGGTTCTTTATGTGACAGCGTCTACCGGAGAGCTAGTGTACGGCATCACTGTCACCTCACAGGAACAACCATCAGTACCCATCCAAGTTTCTTATACCTGACAGCATCTACCGGGGAGCTAGTGTACGGCATGACTGTCACCTCACATAGGAACAACCATCAGTACCCATCCAGGGTTCTTTTATGTGACAGCGTCTACTGGAGAGCTAGTGTACAGCATCACTGTCACCTCGGCAACAATCAGTTGAAAGATATGAGGAATTATGAAACCTGTCACAATGTGTTCCACCACATTCCATTTAGATACCCCCCCCCTCCCCCACTGTCACCATTGATAATTCAGGTATGTACCATACCACAGTTAAAATAAATGCTTTAAAACTTGTTTTCCGCAGATTTGAGTATTATTTTCCACAGATTTGTGTCATATTTATTGAATGGAATGAGAAAATACATCTAATTGGTAGCATTTAAGTTATGTTGATTCAGTTGTCAGTTATGTTTTATTTTATGGTAGTGTTTAACTTTATGCTACATCATACATGTACATGCATTACTGCAGTTATTGTTGTTCATGGTGCATTGTGTAATATATGTCAGAATTTAGACCACCTGATATC